>RCUC01099689.1:0-59152 GCA_003697995.1 Taxidea taxus jeffersonii | reverse complement strand
CCTGGGCTGTCCTAACCAGGGCAAGGCAAATCAAACAGGAGCTCCCCAGCCCCAGGACTCTCAGTCATTGTGTTTCTGCTGTGACGAGCCGATGTTTTCCTCCAGGTGTAGCTAAACTTGCTCTGCATGCTAGTCTTCTTGCAAGGAGTTGAGTTCCTCCTGACTCTTGCCAGACCTTCCCTGTGGCAGACCCCACTGCAGATGTCTTAAAGCCCTTCTTGCAAATAGTGTTTGCAGGCATCATTGGGAGCCTCCTGCTCTAATCCAGGGAAGACATCTGTGAGGCCGGGTTCAGGCAGTCGTGCAGGGCTTGAGAAAAGGAGTGGATTCTGGAGATGTTTATGAGATGGGAAAATCCAGACTTGTGTAGGATATGTGCTTGGGAGTTAAAGGAGAGGAAAGAAAGAATATTCAGGGTTTTTTTCCACACTGGTTTTGTGTGCTTGTGTTTACTTTTCTTTTTTCTTTCTTTTTTTCCCTACCTATCACGTTTTGTTCAGTTTCTTTTTGTCCTTTTTATTTTAAAATTTTCTATAATCTATTTATTTTAAACTATTTTATTTTAGATTTGTAAACAATTTGCAAAGGTATTACAGAGTTTGTACATGCCCCTCCCCCAGTTCTCCGATATGAACAGCTTTCCATTAATATGGTATGTTTATTACAATTAATGAGCTAATATTGATGCATTATTTATTATTAACTGAAGTCATATTTTACTCAGAGGTCTGCCATGTTTACCCAGTGTTTGTTTTCTGTTCAAGGATCCCAGCCAACGTACTAGGTTACATTATTTGTAATTTTTCCTTGGCTGTGGTGGTTTCTTTGTTTTTGATGAGCTTGACTATTTTGGGGAGGAATGATTAGATATTTCATACATTGTCCCTCAGTCCCGATTTTTACGATGTTTTGCTCATGATTAGTCTAGAGTTGTGTGGTGGGAAAAAAGACCATGGCGGTAAAGTCAGGACATCATATCAATAGCACATACTATTAGCATGATTTATCACTAAGGATGTTTACCTCGATCACCTGGCTGAGTTAATGCCCGTTAGGTGTCTCCACTGTAATGTTACTGTTTCTGGCCCCCTGTCTATATTGTCATCCTCAGAAGAAAGTCACTATGTGTGGCCCATACTTCAGGGCTAGAGAATTAGGCTCTATCTTGAAGTGGAAGTATCTGCATAAACTAGAATTTTTCTCCATTGGAGATTTGCCTATGTTTAAGTATTTAATTCTTAAAGATATTTAATTCTTAAAGATTCTCCCATGTTTAAGTATTTAATCAGTCAAATATATTTTTCAATATAGACACATGGGCATTTATAGTACACTTTGGGTTAAAGTCCAACACAACTTCATATATTTCTGTTGTTTAAATTGTTCCACATTTGGCCACTGGGAGCTCTTTCTGTTACCTCCCTCTGTATATTACCTTTGCCATACCCCTGGAAATGTTTGTGTTTGTTTTATTTGTTTTTTAAGCACGTCTTTGTTTTCAGGCATTACAAGATGCTTCAGGCTCATCTTGTGTATTTCCTGCCCCAGTTCTAGAATCAGCAATTTCTCCGTGGACCCCTTGTTCTTTTTACTGTAAAACAGTATGAGAAACCTAGATCTGTGTACTAAGTATGCTCATTGCGACTGAGGTGTCATTGCTTCTAGGGTTCCTTGATTGACAGAGGAAGGAATTACATGTGTGTGCACTACCCGGTGTGTATTCATATATCTATAAATATTTTTATATGTAATCATCTATATCTGTGTTAAGTTAAATAAGGGTTTTTACTGATATCTATGGCTCTAATCCTCCACCAAATAGATCATTATAGCCTCCTCCTCCACAGCGAAAAACCTGGAGCTTTACAAGTTGGTTATGGGTCAGTGTCCTATTGTCTCTGCTGGGTAGCCCCCAAGGCCTGGTTACCTCTGGTGGGCTCTAAAATAGAATTTGTGGGCCTGCAAAGCAGCAGTGCAGCTCCAGAACCCCGTAGAACTTCACCAAAGTTATGCTTGCCCTCTAGGCTCTGGACTCTGAGAAGCCTACCTGGCCCCTTTCTGTGAAGCTCCTGAAAGGTCAAGAGTATCTGTTATCTGAGTGTCCAAACTGACAAACAATCATTCTAATCTGTCTGGAAAGTACTTCTTTCTTACTAGAGCATGAGATACAGGGTAAGCAAGACCCCAAGATGCGTTTTTGTTTCCTTACCTTTAATTAGCTGTGTGGCTCAGGGCATGTTATATGAGCTTTTTTGTGCCTCAGTTCTCATTCTCAATTCTGTGCCTGAATATTCACTGGGAAACTCCTCAAGGCTGGAAATTAGACTCTACTGAGCTGAGGGTGGTCAGGATAGCTGTATGAAAAACAGAGCCCCTCAGATTCAACAGATGATAAACTTGTTATATTTTACTCACCCTTAAAACTGATTTATATAATAATATACATTCTCCAGTGAGTGTTGGAAAGCTTAATTAGAAATGTGAAATGTTTTCAAGTTCTCAGATTAAAGGTGAGACATCATGGGAAATCATGAGTTGATACTCTGATCAATTATGATCAATTAATAATAATGCTCTCAAGCTGTTCCTAAAATGAACTGCATAAAACTGCCTATTGTGAAACTCTGCTATTGTGCAAAGTATGACTCTTTTCCATAATAATATGAGATGAATGTTTAAGGTATTGCTGTATTCACAAGAACTCTCAAATTGGCTGTAAATGAGGACAGTATACTAGGTCACCTTCTGGGGTGTGGTGTAGTGTGGTCCAACACATACAAAAAGGAATACCTGTGAAGATTGGGATTTTAATTTTGGTTCCATACATTTAAGGAAATTTCTGTCATATCACTAGGTGATCACTAAGTAAAGCTGTTTCTTTGAAAAGATCAACAATATTGATAAATGTTTAGTAAGACCAAGAGAAAAAATAAGAGTCAATTACTAAAATAAAAAATAGAAATGGGAATAGTATTACAGATGTTAAAGAAATAAAAAAGGATTGTTAGAGAATACTCTGAATAATTATACTCCAAGAAATTATATAACCTAAATGAAATGGATAAATTTCTAAAAATGTAAACAACCAAAATTGACTCAAGAAAAAAAGAAAATTCAAATAGACCTAACAGGTAAGGAGAATGAATCAGTGACCCAAAAAAATCTCACAAGAAAGAATATGCCAAGACCAGGTAACTTTACTGGTGAATTCTACCAATACTTGAAAGAAGAACTTACACAAATCTTCAACTTCTTCCCAAAATAGAGAAGAGGAGGGAATACTTCCTATCTCATTCTGTGAGGTCAGCGTTACTCAGGTAGTAAAGCTAGACAAAGACATCAAAAGAAAAGTAAACTATCCAACATTCTTTCATGATATAAAGAACTTACAACAAACTAGAAATAGAAGAAAACTTTCTTAACATGATAAAGGGAATTCATGCAAAACCCACATGTAACATACTCAATGGTCAAAGACTGAAATTTTCCCATTAAGCCAAGAAATAAGAAATAAGCCAAGGGGTACTTGGTGGTGGCTCAGTCAGTTAAGCATCTGGTTCTTGATTTCTACTCAGGTCATGATCTCAGGGTTGTGAGATCAAGCCCCAAGCTGGGCTCCATGCTCAGTGGGGAGGAGTCTGCTTGAGAGTCTCTCTCTCTTTCTCCCTTTGCCCCTCCTTCCTCTCTCTAAAATTAATAATAAACAAATATTTTTTGTATAAAACATTTAATGTATTGGTCTTTTGGGGGTATTTGATGTATCTCCAGTGTATTACAACTGAACCATTAATCTTGTCACTTCATCAACATTAACTGGTTCGTTTTCATGACACTGTTGAGGAATCAGCTGTTTCTGCAGAGGTTCAAGGGAAAGGCCTTTTGAGAAATATGTAAGCACCTTTTGTATATCTACAAAAGCTTTATTCACTCTGTTAACTTTTTCTTTATTCACAATGTTTATCTTCTTAAGGTTAGTGGTAACTGATTTTGCTTTGTTTTTAGGCTTAAAGTTTTTTGTGTTTTTTTTTTTGGCTAGCTATATGAAATACATTCCTGGACTTCTGCCCTCTTAGTTTGTTCTTAGCCATTGTCTTCAATATCCTCATGCAGCAACTCATGCTCTGGGTGATGCCATCTACACCCACAGGATCTTCAGGGTAAATAAATCTTTTGTAAAAAAAAAATGAATAAAGCCAAGAATTCCTGCTTTTGCCACTTTTATGTTATTGTACTGGAAGTGCTAACCAGAGTGATTAGGCAAAAATAAAGACATACAAAGTGGAAAAAAAAGAAGAAAAAAGTATTTAAAAATAAGTTTATCCAAGGAAGTATAAGACTTGTATGCTAAAAACTATAAAACAGGGTTGCCTGGGTATCTCAGTTGTTTAATCGACTGCCTTTGGCTCAGGTCATGATCCCAGGTGCTGGGATTGGGCCCTTGTCGGGCTCCCTGCTCAATGGGGAGTCTGCTTCTCCCTCTCCCTCTGCTCCTCCCCCAGCCTGAGTGCTCTCTGACTCCCTCTCTCTCTCTCTCAAATAAATCAATAAAAATTTTAAAAAGTAATGATTAAAAACTACAAAACAGTGCTCAAAGAAATTAAAGAAGACTTCAGCATATGGAAAGATACCATATTCTTTCCATATGGAAAGAATCCATTCATGGATTTGAAGACTTAATTTGTTAAGATAACAATCCTACCAAAGCAATTTACAGATTCAATACAATCCCTATAAGAAACCCCAACAACTCTTTTTGAAGAAATGGAAAAGCTGATTCTAAAGTGTATATGGAGTACAGTGCCCTTTTGATCACTATATTTGTATCCCTTGGGTAAATACCTAGTAATAAAGAGCCCAGATGGCCATCAACAGATGAATGGATAAAAACAATGTGAGAGGGACGCCTGGGTGGCTCAGTTGGTTAAGCGGCTGCCTTCGGCTCAGGTCATGATCCCAGAGTCCTGGGATTGAGTCCCGCATCGGGCTTCTTGCTCGGCGGGGAGCCTGCTTCTCCCTCTGCCTCTGCCTGCTACTCTGTCTGCCTGTGCTCGCTCCCTCTCTCTCTCTCTCTCTGACAAATAAATAAATAAAATCTTTAAAAAAAAAAACAAACCCCAATGTGAGATATATATATAATGGAATATTACTCAGCCATCAAAAGATGAAATCTTACCGTTTGTAATGATGTGGATGGAACTAAAAGGTATTATGTGAAGCGAAATAAGTCAATCAGAGAAAGACAATTATATGATTTCACTCATATGTGGAATATAAGAAACAAAACAGAGGATCATAGGGGAGGAGAGGGAAAAATAAGAGAAATCAGAGAGGGAGACAAACTATAAGAGACTCTTAACTATAGGAAATAAACAGAGGGTTGCTGGAAGGGAGGTGGGAGGGGATGGGGTAACTGGGTGATGGGTATTAAGGATGGTATGTGATGTAATCAGCACTGGGCATTATAAGGATGACATGTGATGTAATGAGCATTGGGTGTTCAGAATCCCTGAATTCTACCTCTGAAACTAATAATACACTATATATTAATCACTTGAATTTACATAAAATTAAAAAATAAAGTGTATATGGAATCTCAAAGGACCCAGAATAGCCAAAACAATCTTGAAAAAGAACAAATTTGGGGGACTCACATTTCCTAATTTCAAAACTTTCTACAAAGCTATAGTAACAAAATGACATGGTATTGGTATGAAGATAGACATGCAGAACAGTGGAATAGAATGGGGATCCCAGAAATTAACTCTTTCATATAAGGTCAAAATGATTTTTGACAAGGGTATCAAGAATATGCAATGGGTAAGGACAGTCTTTCCAACAGATGATGCTGGAGAACCTGGATATCCACATGCAAAAAAGTGAAGTTGGACATTTACCTTACACCATACGCAAAAATTAACTCAAAATGGATCAAAGACCTTAGCTTAATAGCTGGAAGTATAAAACTCTCAGAAGAAAACATAAAGAAAAAGATTCATGGCATTGGATCTGGCAATAATTTCATGGATATGACCCAAAACACAGGCAATAAAAGAAAAAATAGATAAATTGGACATCATCAAAAGTAAAAACTTCTGTGCATCAATAGACACAATCAAGACAGATACCATATGATGCAGCAATCCCACTTCCAGATATATATCCAAAGGAAATGAAAACAGATTACTGAAAAGTTATCTGCACTCCCATGTTTATTACAGCATTATTCACAATAGCCAACACATAGAAACAACTTAAGTGTCCATCAATGGATGAATGAATAAAGAAAATGTGGAATATATACACAATGGAATATTATTTGGTCATGAGAAAGTAGGGAATCCTGCCATTTGTAGTAACTTAGGTGGAGCTTGAGGGCATTATGCTAAGCAAAATAAGCCAGACAGAAAAATACGGTATGATGTCACATATGTGGAATCCAAAAAGGACAAACTTAGAGAAACAGAGATCAGAGTACATTAATGTAAAGCATGGCGATTATAGCTAATAATACTGCGTCATATCCTTGAGTGTTGCTGAGAGTAGATCTTAAATGTTCTGTCCACAAAACAGAAATGATAACTATGTGATGAGAGGTGGCAGCTAATACTATGGTGGTAATCATTTTGCAGTTTATAGATACATCAAGTCAACATGTTGTACACCTTAAACTTAGAGATGTTAAGTGTCAATTATATCTCAATAGAGTTCGGAAGAAAATTTTAAAAGATAAGGTACAACTTGGAGAATGGGCAAAAATGTCAATAAATCATATATTTGATAATAGTCTATTATTCACAATTTATAAATAACTCTTTCTGCTCAACACACACACACACACACAAATTTAAAAATGGGCAAAAAGTCTTGAATAGACATTTTTTACAATATGATATGCAAAGGACGAAAAAGCACACGAAAAGATATCCGACATCAGTAGTCATTAGGGAAAAGCAAGTCAAAACCAAAATAGGATACTACTTCATACCTGCTAGGATGGCAATAATAACAATAACAACAACAACAATAATCTGAAAAATAACAAGTGTTTGTGAGGATGTGAATAAATTGAAACCCTGTACCTTGATGGTAGGAATGAAAAATGATGCAGCTGTTGTGAAAAATGTTTGCTAGTGGTAAAGGTTGTCAATTTGTCAAAAAGTTAAACATAGACTTATTATATGAGTTATTAATTCCACTCCTATATATATGCTCAAAATAATTGAAAACAGGTATTCAAATACTTGTTCATCAAAGCACAATTCACAATAGCAAAAGGTAGAAACAACCCAGATGTCCATCAATTTGTGAATGAATAAGCAAAATGTATAGGCTTATAAAGAAATATTCAGCCACGAAAAATAATGAAGTCCTGATACATGTTACAGCATGGATGAAATTTGAAAACTTTGCTGAGTAGAAGAAGCCAGACATAAAGATAACATATTGCAAATTCCATTTATATGAGATCTACAGAATAGGTAAATTCATAGAGAAAGCAGATTAGTGGTTGACAGGGGTCAGGGTAGGAGGGAATGGGGAGTGTGACTACTTAATGGATATGAGGTTTGCTTTTGGGGTGATGAAAATATTTTGGAATCAGGTAGAGGTGATAGTCATATAACACTGCAAATGTACTAAATAGCACTGAACTGGACACTATAAAATGAACTCATGAGAATTTTACCTCAAGTATAATAAATAAATGAATGAAAAATAAATACTATAAAAAATAAAGCACTAATCCACTTAAAACCAAGTAGTGCCTTCCCCTTCTCTCAATCGTCCTTTGCCCTCACCATAAAGTCAAGCTCCTCAGCCTAACATGCTGGGTTAGAGATCTAGCTTCTGCCTCTGTGTCTACCTCATCTGCCATGCACCATACTGCTGCCTTTCTTTTTCATTACATGTAATGAGTTCTTTTTTTCTCTGACATTGAGCAACCTGGCCCTCATTATCTCAAATATGTTCACTATTCATTCCCACCTAGTAAACATATAAGCAATTACAGAATTGCTAAATCATAGTCCTGTGAGAACCAGATATGCTAATTGGGGTACAGAACTTCTGTACCCTTCAGTGTGGTTTTGCAATTCCTAGAAAAAATATACGCAGCAACAGATGAGTCTAACCATATAACAGGAAGATTGGTATTTACACTGGACCTTCTGTTAACTGAGTAGCTGGTGAATTTAAGGGGTGAGGAACTAGATCCCAGGACACTGGTGAGAGGATGAGCAGTGACAAGGGTCTAATTCAGGCTGTTGGTCATAGGCAAGGGAAAAATGGACAGTGGGACACAGGCTTGTAGTACAAACTTACTTGGGAGCCAGTGAAGATTTTCAAGCATGGTTGAGTCTTGACTAGCCAGGCATTCCAAGACACTCTCCCTGCTGCAGGGCAGAGGTCAGGGAATAGCTTGAGGCAAAGAGACTGATGAGTAGAAAAAGAACATATCCTACTTGCCCAGAAGTGAGATGCTGAGAGCATGAGTAAGATAAGGACTGGGAATGGAGAGGAGAGCGATACAGAATGCACTCATGAGCCTTTACTGCTTTCCTCAGAGAGGACACTTTCCAACAGTGACTTGCTGCCCACAAACTTCACTTTCTCTTCACCTCTGGAGCCATGTAAACTGATTGGAGACTAGATTTTTGCTTGAACTTCATCCCTCCTTGCCAGTGAGACCTCTCCTTTAATTGAGTAAACCTAACAGCAGTTTTGGTTTCATTCACCCATATGGCACTCCTAGATTTCAGCAAGAAGGAGTTCACAGTTGTGAGCAAAATTTTAAAACATCCCTAAAGAGTTACTGTGTCTTCTATCTCCAATACAGTATCTCAGATGACACACTGGAAACTATTCTGCAAGTTATAATCCTTTTCAGGTTGTTTACATTTTTTAAACTGGAATATTTAAATTGGCAAACTTTTTCTTCTTTCAAAATCCCTTGCCATCCCTGAATAAACAGCAGGAAACATGGAACCAGAGTACTCTGAGTACTCTTACTGGTAATAATTGCTTTTGGGTTCAAAGCTTTATTACTCAGAAAGTGTCACCTTTCTCACACATGCACACAGAGATGAATGTGAATACATCCCCCAGTTTCCACAGTTACCACCAAATAGTCAAATTTAATAAGCCCTGTGTGATAAGGCAAGATATAACACAGCAGAACACACAGGTGAAAGCTGACAGTGTCTCTACAGCACTCTGCTCTCCTACAGTCATATTATAAATTCTGCACTTGTCTACAGCCCTCAAGTATAATGTGTCTTGTATATTTTCAGCAAATAAACTCTCTTTGAAATGAGCTTGAAACACACTTGATTACTCCTTTACAAAGTGAGGAATTATTCATGGTTTCAATTGTATGAATGAAGCTCTTCAGGGATCCACCAGGAGCAAGAATATTCCCCCAAAGAGATGGCCTGCTATGTTCCAACATCTGTAGAGAGACTAAAAAGAGACCTTCATTCTTGATGTGGATGAGTCCTCTATTGTAGGTTACATTGTCCCAACTCTGGGCTTCTTAGGCCATTTCTCTAGCTAGAGTATTGAACCCAAAGCCCAAGTTCACAGAAATCAGGAAAAGGACTACCCTAATCCCCACCCCCTTCACCGACAGGACTATGGGTCCTTCTCACTCTTCTTCCAAAAAACGATTTTGCCAACCACTGACAACTGTGGGAAGTCCACCCAGAGCAAGCTCTCTACGAGGAAATTGCCTTACCTCTCTGAGAACTTGGGAAACCATCTACAATGGAAACTATCATGTTTCCCACCAACTGTTTACAGTTGCTGTTAAGATGATAAAACACCGATGGAATACTATGCAGCCATCAAAAGAAATGAAATCTTACCATTTGCGACGACATGGATGGAACTAGAGCGTATTATGCTTAGCGAAATAAGTCAACTGGAGAAAGACAACTACCACATGATCTCCCTGATATGAGGAAGTGGAGATGCAACGGGGGTGGGAGTTAAGGTGGTAGGAAAAGTAAAAATGAAAGAAGATGGGATTGGGAGGGAGAAAAACCAAAAGAGACTCTTAATGTCATAAAACAAACTGAGGAGGGTGGGGGGAAGAGGGGTTGGGTGAGGGTGGTGGGGTTACATTATATGTTTAAATAAAGCTTAAATAAAGAAAAAAAAAGATGATAAAACACCAATGCCCACAGAAGCTGTACTGAATCGAGAGTGGCTGTAATCTCGAGCTCCCATTGCTTTCTTGTAGGGGTCCATGGAATTGTCTTTAAATGTGAGAAAAGGACTATGGTACCCAAAATGTTTACACCTTCACACCCCCACCCCTGTGGATAGTCAAGATGTCTTGAGTATGTGAACTCAAGAGTAAAGTAGCAAGAGATAGAGGACTCATGGTTGCTGCAGCATAGTTGGATTTTGAAACTCTATGGCACTGTAAATGTCTGTGTATTGTAGGGAGCTTGAACATCTGATTGGATTCTGGAAACAATGGAAGCATCTTCTATTTCAAAAAAACAAGTGATAACTATTCATGTGCTCCTTTTCAGCTTTGGTTGTCAACTGCACCCACAGACTGCCAGACACATCCCACATTCAGCCAGCCAACCACAGACATGTGAAGACTGCTCCTGCCATCTCCTGCTGGGTTCAGTGAGAATTTCATGGCATGAATACTCTTTTCACTTACCCAGGGAAATGCTCTCTTGGGGAATGCTTCATTCTTCCCTTTCTGCATGTCTCTTCCATAGGACAGTTTCATTAGTGTTACTGAAACTAAATATGATAGATGGTTATGAAAATAGCTACTGAAAAGCATAGGAGTAAATCTTCATGAAGTCATGTTAGGCATATATAATTTCTTAGATATGACACAGTCTTTAGTCTGTTTGGGCTACCATAACAAAACACTATAGACTGGGTGGCTTAAACAATAGAAATTTATTTCTCCCTGTTCTGGATAGTGGTAGTCCCGGAGCAAGTTCTGGCAGGGTTCAATTTCTGGTAAGAATCTTTTTCTTGGCTTGTAGCTGGGCACTTTCTGCATCCTCATGTGACCTTTACTTTATGCTCACATGCAAAAAGATAGTATAAGGGCACTAATCCCATCATGAGAATCCCACCATCATAAACTCATCTAACTCTATCTCTCAAAGGCCTATCTCTAAATACCATCACATGGGAGGTAGGGCTTTAATGTGAATTTGGGTGTAGGGACACATTCAGTCCATAGCAGATATCAATACACAAATGACAAAAAGAATAGATAAGTTGGATTTCATTAAGTTTAAAAATGCTCGTGCTTCAAAGGACAGCATTAAAAAAGTAGAAGACCACGCACAGATTAAGAGAAAATAATTGTTAATTATATATGATAAATGTCTAGTATCCAGAATATATAAAGAATTACTACAACTCAACAAAGAAAAGAAAAATCAACCAATTTTAAACAAGCGTGGGGAGTGGCAGGCAGAGGAAGAAACAGGTTCCCTGCTGAGCAAGGAGCCTGCAGTGGAGCTTGATCCCAAGACCCTGGGATCAGAATCTGAGCTGAAGGCAGATGCTTAACCAACTGAGCCACCCAGGTGTCCCCATAAAAAAAAAAATCAACCAATTATAAAAGTAGCAAAAGATTTGAATAGACATTCTCCAAATAAGATATGTAAATAACCAATAAGCACATGAAGAGATGCTCAACAGGATCATTAGGGAAATACAAATCAAAACCACAGTGAGTAAAGACTTCGGACTTGCTGGTTAAAATAAAAAGATAGAAAATAACAACTGGTGGTGACGATATGGAGAAACTGAAATCTTCATATATTTCTAGTGGGAATGTAAAATGGTGCAGTCACTGTGCAAACCAGTTAGCTGTTTCACAAAAAGTTAAGCATAGAGTGTAACCATATGACCCACTGATACTACTCCCAAGTATATATCTAAGAGAAATGAAAACATATGCCCACACAAAATCCTATACACAAATGTTCGTAGCATGATTCCTTATACATAATAACCAAAATTGGGAAACAATCCAAATGTCCATCAATTGATGAATGCATTAAAATATGGTCTATCCATATAATGTAATATTATTTGCCAGTACAAATAGATGAAATGCTGATATATGGTACACTATGGATGAACGTTGAATACTGCATGATTAGTCAGAGAAGCCAAACAGAAATGACCACATATTTATTACTGTGTTCATATGAAATATCCAGAATAGGCAAATCAATAGAGACAAATAGATTAATGTTTGCCTAGGGCTAGGGAAAGGGGTAATGGGAAGTCACGGCAAATGAGTGATAACTTCTTTTTGAGGTGAGGAAAATGTTCTGGAGTTAGTGGTGATGGTCCACAATCTAGTGAATATAGTAAAAAGCACTGAATTGTACACTTTAAAATGATAAATTATGTGGTATGTGAATTTTATCTCAATAAAGAATAAGAAAGTAAAAACAGTACTAGGAGAGAGAAAGTGCACAGATGGAGAGGCCCTCTGTGGTGCAACCTGCTGCAACTGCTGGCAGCGGGGACAGCTGGGACTCTGGGAAAACCCTGGCATCACAGGCCCTACAGGAAGCACAGCAAAAGGCATGTCACCACCGGAAGATTTTGAAGCTCTTAGCAACAGCGAAACCTGGACCCAGCTAAACTACTGACTATATGTACTACTTCCCACACACTAACAGCCTAGTGGAAGAAGAGGCATGCCAATTTCTATCCATAAATGCTATTTACCTCAGTCTCTGCTGTTCTTCTATAAATGATGCCTGGCTGGCATTCAGTAAAAACAAAAACACACACCCACACACAACAATTTAAAATTAAGAATAGTCAAGTCAATAGAAAAAACAATAAATAGAACTGTAATTCAAGGTGATCTATATGCCAGTTGTATTAGGAAGAAACTTTAAATCACCTATTAATATGTTAAAAAATCTAGAAGAAAAGATGAATATTGTGCATAAAGAGACTGGTAATTTTAACACAGATGTAAACAATAAGAAAATCAAATGGAAATGCTAGAATTAAAAAACAGTATCTGCTAAAAGGATTATAGACAGACTGAACATAGTAGGAAAGACAGAATTAATTGGAGAAAGTAACTAGAAATTATTCAAATGAAATACAAAGAGGAAGAGAACTGAAAAATAGAATAGAGCATCCAAAAGTGGTGAGATAATATAAAATGATGTAGTTTGCGTGTTATTCTGAAGTTCCAGAATAAGAAAGAGGTAAAGAACAGGGTAGAAGGTATATTTGAAGAGATGATAGACAAGAATTTTCTAAAATCAGCAAAAGGCACACACACAGAGCCAATTATTTCATGAAACACTAACAAGGATAAAAAGGGCACATAATACCCAAACTATTGAAAATGAAAGAGAAGTTTACATGAAGAAAACAAGGGCAACAAGAAGGAAGAGAAATATTATGTACAAAGAAAAATGAGAATTAGAGATTTTCATCCAGAATGCAAAAAAAATAGTGATATTTAAAGTGTTAAAAGGAGGGGAAAACACCTTCTCAACCAAGAATCCTGTATCTAGTGAAAATGTTTATTAAAAATGAATGGGGGGTCCCTGGGTGGCTTAGCCAGTTGAGCATCTGACTCTTGATTTTGGTTCAGGTCATGATCTCATGGGTCCTGGGATCCAGCACCACAGCATCTCCTCATTTAGCAGGGAGTCTGCTTGGGAAACAAGAGAGAGGACTCTCTTCCTCTGCCCCTGCCCCTGATTATGCAGGTGTGCTCTCTCTCTTTCAAATAAATAAATACATCTTTTTAAAAAGATGACATGTCTCTTTAAAAACTGAATGGGAAATAATTTTACAAATAAAAGCTAAGAAAATTCATTGCCAACAATACACTGTAAGAAATTTTAAAGAAAATTCTTCATGCAGATGGAGTATGCTAATATGTGTAAATGTGGATATATACAAACAAGTGACCAGCATCGGAAATTGTAAAAATGAAAGTAAATATAAAAGACAATTGTTCTTATATTTAGTCACTTTAAAGATAATTGACTGCCTAAAACAAAGGTTGGCAAACTGCTACCTATAGGCCAAATCCAGATTGTGATATGATTGTGTTCAGCCTTTAAACTAAGAATAGTTTTAAAGGCTTATGTATTTAATGGACTTTGCAGTCTGCAAAACCTACAATATATGCTATCTCTCTTTTTATGGGAAAAGTGTGTTCTCCCTCTCCCTCTGCTTCTCCCCCTGCTTGTGTTTCTCACTCTCTCTGTCAAATGAATAAATGAAATCTTTAAAAAGATATTTAAAAGAAGTAGATGCGTGGGTGGTTCAGATGATTAAGCATCTGACTTCAGCTCAGGTCTTAATCCCAGGGTCCTGGGATGGAGCCCCACCTCGGATTCCCTGCTCAGCAGAGAGCCTGCTTCTCCTTCTCACTCTGCTGCTCCCCATGCTTGTGCTCTCTCTCTCTCTCTCTGCCAAATGAATAAATGAAATCTTAAAGAAAAAAAAAAAGAAAAGTGTGCTGACTTCTGGTATAAAGCAGGAATAGCAACAATATTTTGAAGGGGGGAAATGGAAGTTTACTGTTTTAAGGGTATTATATTATGCCTGAATTGGTATAATATTATTTGAAGGTAGTCTAACAAGTAAAACTTAATATTGCAAACATAGAGCAACCACAAAAATCCAAAAGGTATATAACTATCAACCAATAGTATGCATAAAATGGAATCATAAAAATAGTCAATTTATCAGAAAAAGTTTGAAAAAAGGAAAGGAGGAACAAAGACAAGATAGATGAATAGAAAGCAACAAGCTAATGGTATATTTAAACCAACCATCTCAATAATTACATTAAATATAAATAGTCCAAGGTCAAGATGGATTAATCATACTCTTCCTTGTCTGTTCTATTGAAAGCAACTACAGGGCACCTGGGTGGATCAGTGGGTTAAAGCCTCTGCCTTCAGCTCAGGTCATGATCCCAGGGTCCTGGGATGGAGCCCCACATCGGGCTCTCTGCTCAGCAGGGAGCCTGCTTCCCTTCCTCTCTCTCTGCCTGCCTCTCTGCCTGCTTGTGATCTCTATCTGTCAAATGAATGAATGAATGAATGAATGAATGAATGAATGAATAAATAAATAAATAAATAAATAAGAAAGCAACTACAAATCTTAGGGGGGAAAGTATGGAGCAGCTACCTGAGAACTACAAAAACTAAGTGTTATATACACACATATATCTTCTTGCTCTATCAGTTGAGAGAGCCTAGAAGCAAGGACATACCAGTGGCGATGGACACATGTAGTATCAATTTCTGATCCTATTTCCCAACAAAGAAAACCAGGGATCCTAAAAGAAATAAATTGATTTACTTATCTGATTAAATGATTCTGAGGCTGGTGCAGGAAATATACAAGATAAACCCGGGACATCTTGTCATGCCAGAATATAAGGAAACACTCAAAAACAAACAAACAAAACAATGATGGGATATGTTAAAAGGCCACAGGAGCCAATGAAAAGTGCTCCCAGTGGTCAAATCTGGAAAAATTTTGAGAAAATAAATAAAATTTAATTATAACCCAAAGCACAAAATAAATATCCATGAGCTCATAGTGAGAACAGACAAATTTCTTACACCAAACAATACCAAACTCCCCCACTAAAGAAATGAAACTTAACCCTCACTCCTTAACTGTGGCCTGCACATAGTGACTTTCTTCCAAATAACAGAGAGTGGAAAGAGAGAGAAAAGAATGTTTGGGGGAGAAGCCTGACCAACACCATCTCAACCAGTTAATCAAGATCGACATCACCAGTGATGAGTCATATTGATAGACTGTACCCTTGTTGTGATGTGATAAGAAGAACACTTTACCTTTCTGGTCTTACTCCCCAAACTCATAACAACAATCTACTTATAAGAAAGACACCAGACAAAATCGAATAGAGGGACATTCTACAGTTTATCTAACCAGTACTCCTCAAAATTGTCATCCTCAAAAAGAATGGGAAGTCTGAGAAAATGTCACCGCGAAAAGAATCTCAAGGAAACATGACAGCTACATTCCATGACATGACATGGAATGTCGTATACTGGACATGATCCGGTAACCAAAAAAGGACACTAGGTAAAAACTAAATACAAAAATATAAATATTATTATAAATATTAAATAAATTAACCATTAAATAATTAAATAAATTATAAATGTTAAATAGAAATACCATTAAACTTAAATTGATATTAATATGAATATAATATGAAACTTAAATATAAAATCTATCTTACAGAAAGTATAGCCTTCAAAGCCAAAACGTTTAGAATCTAGCCGTTTATGGGAAATACCTGTTGATCACAGGTCTAGAGCAAACTAGCATGAATGTAAGGTATTTATTATGTAGGTGGAAGTAAAGCCCCAGGCTTAAAGCTGAACCCCTTTGGTGGAGCCTCAGCAACAACAGGCCGGGTATCTAAGTCTTGGAAGGAGGGTCATATGTGTCTCTGGTAAAGAAAATCTTTGGTACAAAAAAAGTGAGAGGTAACTACTTTGCTATTTTTCTCTCTATTATTCCACCACTTGGCCACCTAGGCAAAGCCATTCAAGGGAAATACACAACAGAGGGGGGAGATTATGGATTTCCTCCTAGTTAGAGGACCAGAAAAGGAATCTCCTGGTAACCAGACAGTGAGGGGGAAATGGTGAAGAGGAACTAATATGAGCAAGGGATCCCATGAAGTTATCTAGGAAATTCTGATTATACCTGATCTGCTCATGCTGGAATCTCACCATAAAGAGGATGCCAAAAGCTAGGAGAACTAAACCATTGGCTAGGGCTCAGATGGGGCCCTGGGTTAGTCACAAACACTATGGATCCAAATATCACTACACCAACACAGAAAAATACACATTTATTTCAAGCACATATGGAGCACTCACCAAGTAGACTATACCCTGTGTCATTAAAATGTTTTAATTTAAATGATCCAGAGTATATTTTTGACAATAAAGGAATCAAATTAGAAAACAAATAGTAGAAGGACAAGAAATACTTCAAAACACTTGGAAATTAAACAGCATATTCTACAACCATCCCCAGGCCAAAGAAAAGACTGATTTCACTTTTCTTTCTTTCTCTTCTATTGTTTTGTGTCTTTGCTTCTTTCTTTCTTTTCTTTTGATTGTTTTGGTTTTTTTCTTCTTTTTCTAAGTTAAGGTGGAAACATATTATTGATTTGAGATCTTTCTTAATCTAGCATTAAATTCTACGATTTTCTCTCAACACTGATTGGCCACACCCCATAAATTATACAACTCTAGCCAGACAAAATAAAAAGAAGAGAAGACGTACATTACCAATATAAAAAATGAAACTGAGTATCACTGCAAGCCCACGAGCCCTATGCTACAGATGTTAGAAGGATAAAAGGGAAATACTAAGAACAAATATATGTACATAAATTCAGGAACTTAAATGAAATTGTACAATTTCTCAAAAATCAGAAACTACCCAGATTTATTCTAGATGAAATGCATAACTTCAGTGGTACTACAACTATTTAAGAACTGATACCATAGTTTAAAATTTTCTAAAAAGGGTTTCTTTAGAACCACAGGAACATCAAAAATTCAAGCAGAAACTGTTAGAATCAATCTTTTTTAAAAAATATTTTATTTATTTATCAGAGAGAAGGAGAGAGAGAGAGAGAGAGAGCACACAAGCAGGCAGAGAGAGAAGCAGGCTCCCTGCCGAGCAAGGAGCCCATGCGGGACTCAATCCCAGGACCCTGGGATCATGACCTAAGCCGAAGGCAGCGGCTTAACCCACTGAGCCACCCAGGCGTCCCTGTTAGAATCAATCTTGTTAGGACTCTGGAAAATAGTCAAAGTTTGTAACAGCCATGCCACCAAGATTGTGAGCTCCTTGGAGCAAGGATCACATGTCGTGCTCTGTATTCCTGAGCCCAGCATGGGCCTTGGCACTCAGTAGGAGATCAGGAAATGTTTGCTAAATAATATCATCTCACTCAAAACTCACACAGTCTTGCTGGATCAACTTTATTTTGCCTCTTATACATGCTCCATAGGAACAGAACCATAAACATAGATAGGATCAGTAACACAAGTACACGTCTCTAAACATCTATAGGAGGGGCACCTGGGTGGCTCAGTGGGTTAAATCCTCTGCCTTCAGCTCATGTCATGATCCCAGGGTCTTGGGATGGAGCCCTGCATCAGGGTCTCTGCTCAGCAGGGAGCATGCTTCCTCCTCTCTCTCTGCCTGCCTCTCTGCCTACTTGTGATCTCTGTCTGTCAAATAAATAAATAAGATCTTTAAAAGAAATTTAAAAAAATAAATAAAAGTCACATTTTTCATGAAAATCAGTACAATGTTGTTAAAGAATAAAATGATGGGAAGAGAGAGCTCCTTGCAGAGTGAGGAAGCTGAGCCAATGTCCTCCATGTACTGGAGGGACAGCTCTACCGTTTAGGAAGAAATGACCAATTTAGGAAAATATGGCACAATAAGAAGTCAAATTATGTTTGGGGGGAGTACAATACTCAAATGGACTCCAGAAGTATAAAGCCAAGTCTTTTCGTAAAGTATCCCTTGGCACATTCAAGGGAGAGAGACCTTTAACTGTCTTCCTAATAGGAAAGACATTCTGGCCCTTCTCCTGCTAGTGTACATGTTCAATGCCAGTACACAAGAAACAAGTGCCTGCACAGCCCAAGTGTTGGACCTCACTGTCCTATGACTGTTATTGGGAAGTGAGTGTGTGAAACAAGTATTTCGTAAGTTAGTTCACTTTCGCTTAAGTCAAAACCTAATAATTTTTATTTGGTTAGCAATTCCACCATTCTAGGGACAGAGAATTCAAGCCAGTTAAGGTGACGCCTGTGCAAAGAAATAAGCCTACAACCAAGATTCAGATGGAAACTGTAATTGTGCACATGACTATGGGTTAGATAATTCATACTATACAATGAGGAAACTCAGCTGGTGTTTTCAGTTCTTCATCAAGACTTTATGCTTTCCTGGGTTTGGGGCCATGATGTAGAGCAGCCACTGGATGGAGCTGAACCTGAAAGAGTAAAAAGGGAACACATGTAAAGCAAATGTGTTTATTAAAATACATTGGTCTCAAAATGAGTAAAGGATTGTTCTCATATGGGAATTTAAATGGCACCCTTCTGAAGTATTGATGAGTACATTTCTCACTAAAACCTTTTAACCTTCCTAACACCCAGTGTGAGGAAGGTGAGCAAACAGACAGTACATGAGAAAATAACTCCAACCTCTACTATCAAGAATAATGAAGAATGAGAGAGGCCCAGATGTGATCATGGCACTCTGCTGCTTAATTCCCTGCCACCCATAAAGTTAGGTTCACATGATGTACTCTGATATTCAGGGTCCCTCTAAGCAGGACCCAAACTCCTTTATCTTCTTTATATACACTATGATCCTGTCCATTATTGTTTATCTTAGAAGATTTTTGTTACACTATAGGAAGTAGAGGCTGAGTTTTTTTGTTGGGTTCTAATCTGTGTGACAAGTTAGCCATGGTTAGCACTGATGCCTGGGCTGGTAATTTAGGAAATTAACGAAGTGCTGACCCCTCCCTTCCCTCCCTTCCTTACTTCTTCATCTGAGCTCAAGGGAGGGAGAAACCTGGCAAACACTACCACAACTGGGTGATCAAGATCAACATCAACAGTGGCAAATCACTTTGATAGTATGTACCCTTGGTGTGATGTGATATGTGTAGGCAGCCATGGACTGGGCTGGAGTCAAGAGACCAAACCAGGCCCCGACTTGTGCCTCCTGGAAGCCCAGGGGTTAATAGCCCTGTGGGTGGAAAAGTTGAGCAGCGCTTGAGAAAGGGCCTGAGCTATGGATCCTGGGACTCACTGACCTGGTTGCCTGCATGTGCTTATCTGGAATGGGCAAAACAGGCCTGCTCAGCAAATCATTGTGAGATTGTGCTGTCCTTGTACGGGCCATAAGCTACACCATTGTAAACCACTTTGAAGTTAGTGCAGCTGGTTAAGGAGTTATCTGAAGACCAAGGCCACTGGCTTCAGAGGATCTGCTATTAGTCCGTGGGAAATAGATAATAGGGAAACTTGAGGGGTTTTTGTGTTTGCTGCAAAACTCTGTAGTAAACAGCTAAAAATAGACACTTCCTTATGACTGTTGCTGTTAGCTATATTATGCCTCACAGCTGTGAATAAAGTTGGCATTGCTTGGACATCATCCTCCTTGCCCCTCCTGTCCCCATCTCTTTGCGTCTCGTCGTCGTCTCACCATCCTCTTACCCTCTCCACCCTGGTCGTGTTGTCGCGCCGGCCACAACAGATGTGATATGATAAGAATGGTACTTTATCTCTCTGGTCTTCCTCACCAAAACCCATAATCCAAGTCTAATACTTGGAACTAACATCTCTTTTTATGATGAATGGATGTTGATTTTTTATCAGATACTTTTCTGTATCAATTTAGATCTGGTTTTTCTCATTTAATCTGTTTATATAATAAGGCAATCCTGGTCCTACTCACCCCTAGATCCATCCCTCACTCTCCTTGCTCTGCTCTAGATTACACAGGGGCTGACCCCTGGAGGCTACAATTCCTAAACTCACCAACATTTAACTGCCATTCTGGTTCAGCTAATTGGAGACACTATCCATCAAGAGATTAGAACCCAGAAGAACAGAGCATCAAGAGATTTTCTCCTCTTTCCTTTACATCAAGTAACATTTCTTTCACTGGCTACATACTCTTCATGGCTCCAGCTACCTACCGTCAGATTGACCCATCATGGCTCCAGACTCTGTTGAATTCCAAACCCAGGATCTAGTAACACTATTTCCTCTTCTTGTTCTTCTAGCCTAGAGGTGGGAGAGACTTCCTTGTATTGCTAATTACTGGGTTTCACTATTCTCCCCTGCTTGGCTTCTCTATCACTTATATAACAAATTCCTTGCATTAAATTCCTTCCGTGTTAAATATTTATGGCAGTTTTAAATTTCATGAACAGTCCTGACTGTTACATGTGGCAAATTACATTGACTGATCTTCTAGTGTTAAACTTTTTTGCTCCCCTGGGTTAAACCCAACTTTGTCAACAGTAGTTAATTATGTTTTAAGTCTCTTCTGTAATTAATAACAAAAATAAAATTAAATAAAGCACTGTCAAACCCTGAAACTCCCTCCAAATAACATGCTATCTCTCATAATCTTCACAACCTTCTCAAAACAATTTTTACACTTTCTAATTTTGAGATATACACTGAAAATATTCTAATAGCATAATAATAGAATGATCTAGGCAACTTGTTAAAAATTCAAGCAATACAGGGGCACCTGGGTAGCTCAGTCTGTTGAGCATCTGATTCTTGATTTTGGCTCAGGTCATGATCTCAGGGTCATGAAACTGAACCCTGTGTTGGGCTCCACACTCAGTGGGGAGTCTGTTGGAGATCTCTCTCACCCTCTGCTCCTCCCCACTCTCTAAAATAAATAAATAAATCTTTAAAAAATTCAAGCAATACACATGAAGCTACATAGCATGACATGTGTAGTATAGCCCAAATGGTAATCAAAAATAAATATATAGTCTTAAATAGATGTACCAGAAAAAGAAATAGTTAAAGTACCCAAGAAATTCAAGAAGTTAAGGAATGAACATTGTACTAAACTCAAAGGAGTAAAATGCTGGAAATAACAAAGTGTAGAAATAATGAGTTAGAAAACAGTAAGATCAACTAACAAATGCCAATTCTTTGAAAATACTTTAAAAAGAGACATTTTTTTTGCAAATATGACCAATTACTAAAGGAAAAAAATCACAGGTAAACAGTGTAAGTTAAAACTGTACAAAATATTGATGCAGAAGATATTTAAATGATGTAAAAACACACAACAAATATATGATTCCCTCAAGATAACCAAATGGTGGACAAGGAAAATTTTCTGCATATAGAAGTTTTTCAGCTAAATAAAAAGAATGAATGAGAGAATTAGAAAATAATCACTACGCAACCCCCCAATATACAAATAAAGGTGATGTTCATCAATGACAGCCAACTTCAACATAAAGGACAATTAACATTATGTTCCTCATAATGGAAGTACACAGCATCACCTAGGTAGCAGTCTTGTTAAAAAAAAAGAAAATACAGCAAACAAACAAACATGCAAACTTAATTTGATCAAGTTTCTACCTGCGACTACCAATTTAAAGAAGTAGGAGACCAAAATACACATTAAAGGACACCAAAGTGTTTTGCTCAACAGAAGTCAGATTATGAGAAATGTCATATAACTTGACCTGCTTTTTTCCTCCCAAGAACAATAATTGCAAGGAGGAAAAAGGTGACATGGGAGGAATCTATTGATTAAAAAAGACTTAAGGGATATAACAAAAAAAAAATCACAAAATATAGACCATATTTGGGATTCAAAGAAACCTAATTTTTTCACATATAAGTTAAAAGTAACTGGACATTTGATACTAATAACTTACTTAAATTTGTAGGAATGATAATCATGTTGCATTTATGTTTTATCAGATTTCTTCTCTTTTAGAAATGCATACTGAAATACTGATGAGATGAGATGAAATAGCATGATGTCTTAGATTATCTTCACATTATTCCTTTAGCAGAGATGAGGGGAAGTGAGGGCATGTTGGAATGAGACTGGCCATGTACTCGAGATTATTAATGCTGGTTATCAGGTATATTGGATTTGTTATACTATTCTCTACTGTTATATGTGTTTCAGACTTTCTGTAATAAAGGCTTTATTATAAATATCATGCAATCACATTTGAAATCCAGAGTGAAATGCACAATATTTAAAAAAGGACAAAATCAGTCCATAAAGAAATAGAAAATTTTAATTACATAACACAAACTGAAACTATATTCAACACCCAAACTCTCCTCCACACCCAAACTACCCTGTTCCCAGATAAGCAGTTTGGGTGGTCAAGTATGCCAATGATGAGGAAAAACTAATCTCCATCTTTAGTAAATTCTCCCAAAGCATACAAAAATATGGGGAATTATTTAACTCATTTTTCCAGGCTAGCTCTCTGTAATTCTACAACCAGAGAAGCACCCCTCTGCCACACTGAAAAGAGCACTTGAGCCAAGTTCAGTCTGACAGTAGCAAATATCCTAAGTAAATTAATAGCATATTCAATACAGCAGTGAATTGAGTGAACAAACAGGCTGTGGTTAAGAAATGAAAATATTGGGGCGCCTGGGTGGCTCAGTGGGTTAAAGCCTCTGCCTTCGGCTCCAGTCATGATCCCAGGGTCCTGGGATCGAGCCCCGCATTGGGCTCTCTGCTTGGCGGGGAGCCTGCTTCCTCCTCTCTCTCTGGCTGCCTCTCTGCCTACTTGCGATCTCTGTCAAATAAATAAATAAAATCTTTAAAAAAAAAGAAATGAAAATATTGTTTAAATTAGAAAATACTTTCACTGTAATTTCCCACAATGACAAATTAAAGGGAAACACTGTATCATGTTAATGGTATGATAAAAGCCTTTAAAAAATTCAACATGAGTACAAGGTAAAAAATTTAGCAAATTTTCTTAATAGCTACCCCACACATACTTAAATGTGAAATGTTAAGTGCATTCCCTTCGAAGACAGGGACAAGACACAGATGTATGCTTTCACCTCTACCATTCAAAAGTACATTAGAACAGAGTCAAACTATGCATATCAAAATAAATGGCTACTGAAAAGGAAGATAAAGTTGTGTAACAATAGGATCATCCATATAGAGAATTCAAAGAAATAGGTACCTGCGATATCTGAATTAATAAGAAACTTCAGAAAAATAGTGTATGCTAGATCACTATAGCAAGATCAAGAGCCTTGTCACACACACACAAAAGTAATAATTATTTACAAGATGTAATAGAGAATATCCCATTCACAACAGAAGAAGCCTAAGAAAAATATATAAGATCTTTATGGAGGATACTACACAATTTTACCGATAGTTTCAGTTAAAAAAAAAAAGTTCTGAATAAATGGAGCAGTATACCATATCCATTGATGGGGAGCAAAATGTTGTAAAGATGTCAATTCTGCTTAATTTTTCTTTTTAAAGATTAAGTGTCTTACTTGTAGCAGCCAAGATGACAGTGAAGTGCAGGTTGCTGTCTTCTGCTTCCAAAAGCAAACCTGGAAAACTAGAGAAGGGAAAATGAAACTAATAAAAAACACAATATCAACAACAAAAACTCAATAACAAAACATGAGAAACCTCTGAGGTAGATTGAAGATTGTGTCAAGCTGAATAACAATAACAAAATCACAGAGGAGAGAGTGGAAGGCTCTGGATCAAAACAACATTCGAAATCACTGCCATTCATCAAAGTCCCAGTATATGCCAGGCACTGTGTAAGGTGCTTCCCATAAATTGCATACCTTCTTGCAGCCCTATAAGACAGGGCTTATCAAACCCACTCACTTCACAAAGAACGTGAGGCTCACAGGGCTTCGTCATTTTCCCAGAATCACATGATTGGCACAGCAGAGACTAGAACCGTGGTTTGAATTCATCTAGAGTCCATGCTGTTCCCACCCACCCCAGCCTATGGTCAACCTTCGAATTCATACTTTATTTCTCTTCTAAGTATGGCATGATGTTTCTCAGGTGACAAAAAATAGAAACCTGAGGCCCAGGTAGTAAGAGCAATCCCAAGGAAGGAAGGTGACAATGATAATCAAATATAATTTGGGGGTTGTCTGAGTTTTGTTCAGAGCACACTCTGCCAGGTGCCACCATTTCTGTCTTTCCCCCATGACAACATCCTTCCCCAGTGTTCCCCCATGTGCCCTCCTGTCCACTTCTGGTACCTGGACTTCTGGCCAATTTATCACTGCTACCTCCTCTACAGGCTTAACGGGGTCTTCTGCCCTCCCAGACACAGAGTATGCCTACCCCCTGCTAAAGTACCCTCGCAAATCTGTCTTCACCTTGGATTATCCCTGATAGCCATAGTCTGACTTTGGGTAGTGACTTTTAGACACCTGGTGATCCTTCTGGGCAACTTCAACACCTTCTCAAAATGCTTTCCAATTGGGTTTGTGAGTAGTCTGATTTGCCATATAATTGACTGATTCTTTGGATACAAACCTGAAGTTAAAGAAAGGGGTTTTGAACCTCCCTGATATTTGCAGTAAAATTTTAATGGGATGTCTTATTTGGAACTGGCCACTAACTACATACGCAGATGAATGAACTTACCTGGAAGATCAAAACCCAAAGTTTCCCTCATAAGTTGTAGTGAGGAAAGATCATGGAAATCAATGTGGAGCAAACATCTACTAGGTTGAACTCTTAAAAACCCTCCTAGTGGATGAAAAATGGTTCCTTAGTGGACATGCTAGCTCAGATTAAAAGGGAAAAATGATTATCCTTCTATGGTCTCTTGTCTGTGTACCAGCCCCACAAGAAAGTCCTGGTTTTCAGTGTGCCTAATGGCACTTGTGCAGGTGGTCAGGCAAATTCAGTCATGTGGAGGGTAGCAGAGATTCAGGGGTTAAGATTTTACTCATGTATCAAAAGGAAGGAGAAAATTCTCAGCCTACTGACATTAGTTGACATTGCAAAGGGCAGTGTAAAAAGGTGCTGTTGAGTAAAGAAGGGCAAATCCACCCTGCTGACATTTACACGATCCTCTTAAAATTAGATGTGATATCGTGTTCGAAAGCATCTGTCATATAGTAGGTGCCTGAAATTTTGGAGAGTATCAAGGCAAATCTGGCCTTCTAAGAAACTCTTCCAAGAAATGAAGAAGATTTCGGTCATAACAAATTACAATGATCACTCTTAATTGAGCAGCACCTACTATGTAACAGTATGTGGGAGAGACTACAAGTACTCATCCATATCTTATTTTCCACTCCCTCCTGGACACAGAGACACTACATTTCCAGTTGACTTGTAGGTAGGAAGAGTCATGTGACTAGATCTTGTCATTGAACAGAAACATTGCTTGTCACATCTGGAGCCAGTATGCAATTTCTGTGCTTTCTTTTTCACTCAGCAGCAAACGTGGCATTTTTTTTTTAAGATTTTATCTATTGGGGCACCTGGGTGTCTCAGTCAGTTAAGCATCTGTCTTTGGCTCAGGTCATAACTCCAGGGTCTGGGATCAAATCCTACATGGGCTCCCTACTCAGCACGGAGTCTGCTGGTTCCTCTCCCTCTGTCCATCCCTGCTCATGCGCTCTCTCTCTCTAGATAAATAAATAAATAAATAAATAAATAAATTAATTAAATAGATTTTATCTATTTATCTCAAGAGGGAGAATGAAAGCATGAGAGAGCAGGGGGTGGGGACAGAGGGAGAGGAAGAGAGAATCCCAAGTAGACTCCATGCTGAGCACAGAGCCTGACCAGGAGCTCAATCTCGCAACCCTAACAGGACCTCAGCCAAAATCAAGAGTCAGATGACTAACCAAGTGAACTACCCAGATGACCCTCCTAGGTGACCCCAAACAGAGCAATCTTATGCTGAGATGGTGGCACTTCAAAACAGCCTGGAAACTTGGGTCTCTTGAGAATAGTGAGACCCTAACAAACAGCATCAAAATTTATGTGTATAAAAGCCAAACATCTGCAGATTTCAGGTTTTGTCTGTTGCATCAACTAGAGTTTGCTTTAGCCGACAAATCCACAGCCATTATTTCTGTTGTTGGAACTATATTATTATTTTCATTGCAATGGTAATAGTGCACACATTCTTCTTGAAAAAAATTCTAAAAATTCAGACAAATCACAGTTCTCCCTTTACAAAGTTTCTCCAAAATGCAGTCCCATCTTCAGAAATAACCACAATTAACAATCTAGTGTGTATCATTTTAAGGCTTATTCCAGGCTCTTTCATACATAAATGTTTGTGAGTTTGAGGATTTGGGGCTGATTAGGGAAAAAGATACAACTATGACGACATAGCAGCAGCATACAACAAGCTCCACTTGGGCAATACTTTGACAGGATGGCAAGTGATGGGAAGTCCCTTACAGCAGAAGACCTTGGATAGAGAATGACAAAAGCTCACCACCCAGAAGGGCAAGAAGGCAAGGGAACTCTCAGAGGATAGGGAAAGCAGCATGATATCACCCATCAGCACAATGTAAAGCCTTTGAGTCTGAGAACTCAGAAAGGCAGCCATGGCTTGGGGTCTTAAAGCCATGTATCTATGCCCCGCAATGTTGGGTATGGTTTTCTAAATGGTTTAGCCATTTTAATGGCTAAAAATCAGCTTATTTGGAATACGTGTAAAGCAATTGGATGTGTAAAAATTTGAGTTTGTTTGAGGATATTTTAGGAAAGGTCTTGGTTTCACACTTCTGGAGCCATCAGAATACTGCAACACACTCTGCCCCTGCCCCCCAAGCTTAATTTGCTTCTATTGCGCTTGGTTGGTCATTTCTTCCTAAATGGTAGAGCTGTCCCTCCAGCACTTGGAGGACACTGATTCAGCTTGCTCACTTTGTAAGGAGCTCTCTCTTACCATCATTTTGTTCTTTCACATCGTTGTACTGATTTCCATGAAAAATGTGATTTTTTAAAGTTATACATAGACTAATATGGTTCTGATTCCCATTGAGTATGTATTAGTTAGGCACTTCTCCTACAGATGTTTTGAGATATGTCCCTTGTGATACTTACCTTGTTTGTGTCTATGGTCATGTTGACATGTTATATGTAAGCCAAATAAAGTTGATCCAACAAGATTGTGTAAGTTAAAAAAAAAAGATTGTGTGAGTTTTGAATAAGATATTATTTAATAAACATTTCCTGATCTTCTATTGGGTGACAAAACCCACGGTAGGTGCAAGGAGTGTGGACCATGACACGTGACCATTGCCTTGAGTAGCTCACACTTTAATAGGGTGGTATGGTCACATAAAGTTCTTTCTCTCTGGGTCCAGAAGTGCTATAACACATAAACAACAATTTATAGTTACAAGTGTGTTTTTTTCTGGGTGAGAATAGTTTATGTAGTCAGACTCTGATGTAAAGGAGGCAGCAGAGTATGTGGTTGAGGGCAGGGGCTCTGGACCCAACCAGCCGGTGTTTGTACTGACTGCCACTTCCTAGGTGTGTGATCTTGAGTAAGCTCCTGACCTCACTGTGCATCAGTTCCCTCGCCTGTAAATCATGGATAGCAATAGTACCTACCTAATGGGGCGGTCAAAAGGGCAAAGCCAAGTAATACATGTAATGCACATACAACAGTCCTGGCACATAGTAAATGCCAAGTGAGTATTCATTAAAGCAGCAAATCCTGACCTCACTACACACTTGTCTGTAACCACAGGATTAGGTCAGTCAACTCACAGAAGGTTCATAAAGCAAGGGTAAAACTTGTACTTCATAGAGCTGTGATGAATTGAAGCACTTAGCCCCCTGCAGTATATGGTATTATAATTATTCCCATCCTTGCTGCTGGCCCCGAAGCCCTCTCTTAGATCCTCCAATGCTCCAGAGGGCGCTATTGCATCTGTCAAATTTTCTCATTTGCAACCATCCAGTGGCCAGTTCTAATAAAATTGCTTAATATCTTGAATGGCTTCTGTCATCATCACACAGTGCAGTTCATCGTTTGTGGGTCACAGTTATTTTCTCACCTGAGCCCCAAGGTAACCCAGGCATTTTGATAGCAGAGGGCAGTGCTTGTCCATGACCACACTGACTTACTGTGGGATACGTATATTACTGTTATCACGATCAACATAACAACCTCTTACTAGAAGTTTTCAATTTATATGACAGGTCATGGAAATGATTTCATTTGCTAAAACAAGCAACAAGACACAATAGGCTTAAATTCTGGCTTTTGATTGAGCCCAAGCCAAACACCCAGGGAGCTCTATATCTGGAGTTTCTGACAAAATACACGGATGGCCCCTTTACCCATGACTTGGCTCCTAGTAGCTAAGTCTCAGGGTCTAACTTGCACTTCATCCTGCCATTCACTTCTGCTGCCATTCCAGAACACAGTGGTTGCAAGTAATAATCCAGAACTGGATGCTGGCTACTCTGTAGCCTCTTCTCATTTAGATAAATAAGTAGATCAATATCCTGATATCTGCTTCTCACCCCCAAATATCCATTCACATCTTTCCACCACCCTATCATGATTTATGATTCAGACAGGACAAGGCATGTGTTTTGCTGACCATCAAAACACATTCTGTTGTTCCTTGAAAGGTAATCAGGAGCCTTGGCCCAATTGGAAAATTAATGCCAACAGGGGCTCATACTTGCCATCATTCTCTAAATAGTCCCATCATTTCCCTGCTCTTCTAAACCCATCCCTGGGTTTTCCCATACATCTGCTACCCTGGTACATAAGGATGCATGCTGCTTTCTGGCACTGGCTTTTAGTAGCCCAGGACAGACAAAAGAACTCAGCACCTGAAAAAGCAGTTCCCTGCAGGGAAGAAGTACCAGTGAAAGGAGCCAGACAGGCAGCTTCCTGCGAGGTTTCCAGAGAAACAGCTGTTGAAAGTAATGCCAATTCTGTTCTAGGGATCCCAAACCAGCAGTTTTTAAATTATTTGTGAAAAAATTAAAACTGCTTATTACTCAAAATTGCCCAGCATCTTAAGAAACCTTGCAGGTCCTGCCATGAGGCTTAATTCCTAAATTGAATCAAGTGCTCCCACACTGCCTGACACATTGGAGGTGTGGCCAATATACCGTGACCCAAGGTCCTGGGAGATGCCAGCTCATGGAACAACTAAAGAAAACAAAGCATTTGTTTTGTAGATTTGTCCACGACTTACGTTTTGTCTCACTTATAACACAATGTAAACTGCTTCTTTCACCCTCTCCGCTTCCTTGGCTTTTAGATGTGTATGATGTTAAACCTGGAAGGAGCCTTAGAGACTGCATCAACCAGGAAAGCCTAAGTTATGCTTCTCCTCCATGAATTTTCTGATCTGATCTTCAATTATTCTGCTGCTCATTCTTGATATATATATTTATATACTACTCTTTCTCTGGTTGAACTCTTACTGATACAACACCTATAGGACAGATACAATTAAAAGGACAACTGTTAGAAGGAAATGAAGAAATTGAAACCCACATACATTGCTGATGGGAATGTAAAATGATGCAACTACTTTGGAAAACACTTAGGAAGATCCTCAGAAAGTTATCGTGTGACCTAGCAATTCCATTCCTACATATATACTCAAGAGAATTGAAACACATATCCACACAAAATTGTGTGCATGAATATTCACAGCAGTATTATTCATAATACCTTAAACGTGGAAAAACTTAAACATACATCAACTAATGGATAGATAAAATGTTATATAATCTATACAATGACATATTCATGCATTAAAAAGTAATGAACTAAACACTTAGAAAAAAAAGAAAGAAGTACTGATACTTGCTTCAACATGGATCACCCTTTCAAACATTGTGCTAAGTTAAAGTATCCAAAACAGGCAAATCCACAGACATAGAAAGTAGATCAGTCACTGTCGGGGTCTGTGGGTAAAAGGGAATGACTCTTAATGGGTACAGAGTTCCTTTTTGGAGTAATGAAAATATTCTAGAATTAGACAGTGGTGATGGTTTCACAATCATGTGAATATATTAAAACCACTAAATTACATGTTTTAAAAGGATGGGTTTAGTTATGTGAATTATATCTAAATAAAAATATTATTAGTAAAAAAATAAGGCACTTCTCCTAGTTGGGGTCGAAGAATGAGATGCAGTAGCCTACTCATAAACTTGAATGACTGTCACTTGGGAGTATGTGGATGGGTTGCCTTTTGCAGGAGGGACAGCAATACTCCTATACCCACATATCAATAGTGCTAAGCCACGGTCTCCAAGGCATCGGGGTAATCCAATCATTGACTATGAGATTGCCCTTTCAAAAAAAGATTTGCTGCCCTGCTTCAAATATTGTGATTAGCTGGCAGCCTCTGTTAGCTTCTTTGGGATATGCCTTTACTATATAGTCAAAGTCATGATCTTCTGGGGACAGCCATTGGTCAATGACTAAGCAATGCAGTTATAGCCAGGGCCACACACTTCTCAAAGAGGACACCAGCTAGTGACTGAACAATCTAGGGGTATAAAATTGACAACCCTATAGTTAGAATTACTCAAGAAAAAAAAAGTTTCAAATTACCCAAGTCAAGAACAAAAGAGGAGAAAAAATATAAATAAAAAGGTTTGTATGGTATTTACCCCAAAGATACAAATGTAATGATCCGAAGGGGCACGTGCACCCCAATGTTTATAGCAGCAATGTCCACAATAGCCAAACTATGGAAAGAATCCAGGTGTCCATTGACAGATGAATGGATAAAGAAGATGTGGCATATATATATATATATATAGAGAGAGAGAGAGAGAGAGAGAGAATAGACATGTATGGAACTAGATGGTATTAATGCTAAGCAAAATAAGCCAATCAGAGAAAGACAATTATCATATGATCTCCCTGATATGTGGAATATGAGAAGCAAGGCAGAGATCATAGGGGAAGAGAGGTGAAAAAATGAAACAAGAAGAAACCAGAGAGGAAGAGAAACCATAAGAAACTCTTAATCTCAGGAAACAAACAGAGTTACTGGAGGAGAGGGGGGTGGGAGTGATGGAGTGGTTGAGTGATGGATATTAGGGAGGGTATGTGCTATGGTGAGTGCTGTGAATTGTGTAAGACTGATGAATCACAGACCTGCACCCCTGAAACAAATAATACATTACATGTTAATAAAAAAGGGGGGCGCCTGGGTGGCTCAGTCATTAAGCATCTGCCTTTGGCTCAGGTCATGATTCCAGGGTCCTGGGATCAAGTCCCACATAGGGCTCCCTGCTCACCGGGGAGCCTGCTTCTCCCTCTCCCACTCCCCTGCTTATGTTCCCTCTCTCGCTGTGTCTCTTTCTGCCAAATAAATAAATAGAATCTTTTTAAAAAAGGATTATGCAGGAATACTAGGAATAACTATATGCTGAGAAATTAGGTAACATGAATAAAGTGTAGAGATTCCTAGAAGACACAAAGAACCAACACTGACTCAAGAAGATAGAAAGTCAGGATAGACCTATAACAAGTAAGAAATTGAGTTACTAGTTAAAAAAACTTCCTACAAAAAAAAATCAGGATCAGATGGCTTCACTAGTGAATTCTGCTTTTTAAACTTTTAAAACCCCTCTTGGGAATGCTGTGAGGAATAACATGTAAATCACTTAGAACAGTGACTGCTTGGTTTGTATTAGCTATAATTATGAAAAGTCTGTTGACTAAATAGCTGAAAAAATTAATGGGGTGACAAGATTAGAGGCAAAAGATACTGTGAATATATGTGTTGTCTATTATTACAAGAGGCTAGGGCATGGCAGTGTTGAGAGCTCTGATCAGAATCCAAAGAACTAGGACATAAAAGGACAGAAGGATGGGGTGAGAAGCCGGAGGATAGGAAAATAGTAGTTAGCCCTAGGAAAGGGCCTAGAAACCAGGGATCACAATGGACCAGAAAGCAGCCTTTGGGGGAAGCAAGTTTGGCAACAGGAGCTGAAAAGCAGGCATCTTCACAGAAAACCCAAGAGGCTAGGAATATCACTAGACCCATCTAAGAAATGAGTCAACTAAGGAATCATGAGTTTAGGTAATTGTTGGTTTGTAAACTTTCCATGGCATTCCTGGGAAATAATCTGAAATTGGCTTCCATATGTGGAGGGTGGGGAAAGATCAAAGAAAGAGGCAAGCCACTGTAGATTGGTTGGTAGCAGGTTTAATAAGCAAGGGAACTTACATATGAGGCTTGTCTTGGGTAGCTGCAAGGTAAGTAGATCTCCACACCCACCCACCAGAATCCTAAGAATTTATATAGAGGCCTTAATACGGTTCAGTCATGTCTACCATCCAGATGGTCTCAACACCACATAATATCTCAAGGCTACAGTCTTTGGCAGTTTCTGGGAGCAGGGAAGGTAAGCAGAATGCACAGACCAAGGACAGGGAAGGAGGTGAGGAACCACCTTGCTTGGCTCCAGCTCACAGGTCAACTGGCAGTCATGCACTCTTGATGACCTCCTCCAACAGTAATTAGACCAAAACCCCATGATAATTGGTGGAGATGGTCATAATGAAATAAAATATACCAAAAACAAAGGTAATGAATACACAAAACTCATCACTTCCTTATTCCTTTACTATAGTTTACTATTATCTATTTTCTTCAGGTTATTTACATATGTTATATATGAATGGTGGAAATTTTAAATTTTAAATGGACTGAGGAGCAATGATGCAGCAGAAGCTCTGAACAAGCAGAAGACAGAGAAAAATAAAATATGCATGGACCAGAGGGGAAAATATGTGATTGGGCAGAAAGGTGGGTGGAAATCGAAGAAGATTCAAGGTTCAAGATCAAAAAATTTTGTCATGGAGGTTTCTAGAGAGGTTGGAAGAGCCTTGAACTAGGGTACAGTGTCAGAATTAGCCTCAACAGGGTAGGGGCAGCCCCTTCTTTGAGATAGGCAGGTAGGATGAAAAGATGGTTTGAGATGGGGAAGGAAGTTTGGAGCTAAGATTCCATGACTTATTGACTGAAGTTCCAAAATTAACCAAGAGGAAACATTTATAAATCATACATTTAAAGATTTAGCAGTGATGCTGCAAGAAATTGCATAACTGGAATGATTGGGTGGCTCAGTTGGTTGAAAGTCTAACTCTTGGTTTTTGGCTCAGGTCATGATCTTGGGGTCAAGAGATCAATCCCTGCATTGGGCTCCCACGCTGGGTGTGGAGCCTGTTTGCGCTGGGCATGGAGCCTGCTTGGGATTCTTTCTCCCCTCTCCCTTCTCCCTCTGCCCCTACCCCTGCTCATGCTCTCTCTCTCTCAAATAAAGTAATAAATCTTAAAAAAAAAAGAAATTGTATTCCCAAATCCCAGAGAAGCAACACAGAACAACAGTGTTTTACCAGCTCCACCTCTACAAAAAGTCATTGTAGGGAAGTGTAACAGGATTTACAAGTTTGACATGGCCACCATAACCTCGTTTTACAGAAATTCCAGACAGAGTGCTTCAGAATCATGGAGAACTTCATTAATTCCTTGAAGCAAGTGCTAAGATGAAGCAGAGACTCTGCATTTCCCCCTAATAGCCACTTTCCTCTTCTTCCATAATCATGAACCTTCACTTTCAGCTTCCTGTAAGTTAAGTATAGCCATGTGACTAAGTTCTAGCTAATGAGACACTAATGTCATGGAATTGTCAAGGGAAAACTTGCAGAAGCCCTCCTGAAAGAGCCAGTGGTATGTGCCCTTTAACTTGTTTCTTCAGGTCCTCCTCATTCCTCTTGGCTGGAATGCTTAGAAGATGGCTGGGGTTGGAACAGCATATAGGATCATTAGGGAACCTTGGGAATGGTGCCCATGTATGGCGAAAGAAAGAAGCTAGAAAGAATCAGGATTCCAAAGCACTTTGTGGGACAAAACCACCAAACCAGCCCTGAACTACCTACCTTTGGTCTTTCACATGAAAGAGGAAATAACCTTTCATTGCATGCGAGCTGCTATCATCTCCAGTCTCTGGTAATCACAGCTATACCTGATCTTAACTGACACAGAAAACAACTAGACCAGGACCACAAAGTCTCTCAGGGACTCGACAGACCATCCAGACTGTGTTCTGTCTGCAGCCTGGACAGAGGAAAACTGATCACATTTCAAAAGCCTTGTAGATAGCTGAGAAAGCGAAAGGAGTAGACTCAATAGTGAGGCTGGGTCAAACGGTGTAAAGGGGATTCTGTCCCACAGAAACCATGATGTCCGCTTCCCTTCCCAGAGACCATGTTATACTCATCAGACTACAGGATACTAAACCTCTGACCTCTGCTGTTCTTCCCTGCCCTCTTTCTTTCTCTCTTGCCTTACTGACAAAATTCTAAATCTTCAAGAGGAAAGATCAGCCTTCATACTCTTCTATATCCCAGTGCCTAATCCTGTGCTTTACATCCCCCATAGGGTCACAAATTACTGAAGAAGGGGAAAATATTGATGATTTGGAACAGGAGAATTCTAATCAGATATTTGTCAGTCTCCTTTCAGAATATTCCTCCCTATACTTAACTTAAACTCCTTTCTGCATTAGTAGTTTATTTGTCTCTGATACAGCTGCAGCTCACCTAAGGTTTCCAATCCATGACAGGGCTACAGAATTCTCAGCGACATGGCTTTCCTATGAACCTAATGTTTGCTGTGCAGGCTGAAGGGAAGTGACAAAAGTGCAGATATTCTGAAGGTCAGTGCAAGGCATCTGCTGATTGTCAGCTGTGGGGTCAAGAGTAACATTACCACCCTAAGCACATGGGCTCTCCATCACCCATCATGTTTTCTATGTTCCTTGAAGGTGCACCTGTCGACAGTGGATGAGGCCAGCCTTGGATCAACCCTCTGTGGCAAATAACACCTGTGTGGGTAGCTTGACGTCCTGACCTGACTGACTTGCTTTAGGGATTCAGACTCCCTGTTGAATACTGCAAGGCAAGAGTTCATGCTTTAGGAGGAATTTAAAAAAAGAAAAATTACGTAATCCATCCCAAACTACAAGGCTTGAACATGTGGTTTTGATTTGTTCAGGTGCTGTTCTGTGAACTGCATTAGGAGTGGGGGAGGGAAAGGCAGCTATGGTCTAGATGGTCAGGCAGAGCTCTGTTTGTCTATATAAGCAGACTTTCTCACATATTCTAGTCGATACGCCACAAACTGTGCAGACCCCATCGGTGAGCACAATAGTCCTCAACAAGTGAGAACAAAGCTAGGTGGCCCCTAGAGAGACCAACCCTACAAGTGAAACCTCATGAAATATAAATAGACTACAATTTTATGAGCTTTTTCTATGAGCCAGGCCCTTGGTTAGATATCTGTCTGTGTCAAGGTGTGGGATGGAAGGAAGGGAAAAATCAAGGTGGCGGTGGTTAGCAGACCAGGTAGGGCCTGGTAATGCTGGCCTAAGGGAACTTATTTCTGTCCAATGGGATCCACTGACTGTTGATGTCACCAGTGGCCTCTTACACTGCTAGGCTAGACAGAACGGTATTAGCTTTGCTCCCCCCTCCTCTTCCCTACCCACCTCAGTGCCTGTGCCTCCATGATTCAGTCACCAAGGCCCAACAATTTTAACTCAGACACATCTCTAGCTCTCTTCCTCCCATGGGCACTGTCTAAATGCAGGTCCTAATCATTTCTTGTCTTCTCATTGGACTCCTCTCTCAGATTCTTCCCATCCCCCCTCCACACTACTGATGGGGAACTTTCTAGAAGCACTGACAAGAGTCACTGATATAGGCTCTGGGCTTTCTGTAGATAAGGGGAAGAAGTCTCCAGTTGAAGACCAGCCTGTATGAACAGTGATTCTGTGCACTGACTCTGGTGCTCCACCCAGCCCCCTAAGGGGCAGGAAAACAGGGACCTTGCAGGTTGCCACCCTTGGAGGGAGTCTGAAGGCAAGAAGTGGGCAATGAAAAGAAGTGGGCCACCCAGAAATGTTGGCCTGTTACCTTCTCTGACCTCTATGCAAATGTTCAGTGCTTTCTGTTGGACTCTTAAAAATAGTCTTTGCACTTCTTACAGCACCTTTCATCAGAGGATCTCACAAAAGGAGCTCAAAACAGTCTCCTCATAGACCTCTTAAGCAGGCATCCCTCTCCCAGCAATGCCTAAGGGGACAGAAGACAGAACAGGGTTCTAGCATTTCCTTGGGAGATTTTCATTCTGCTTCTTAATTCCTTCCTGGTCCTCTGAAATCCAAAGTATAATCCCACTTAATAGGAAGAAAATAAACAAACAGCATTCTGGGTGTGTGAGAGAGAGAGAAAGAGGGCAGGGAGTGGGAGAAAAGAAAGGCAGAAGGCAGAAAAACCAACCAAATGATTAACAATGGTTGTTACCTCCTCTGGGAGAATAGAAAGGGCCTGGAATGATCACTCTCTTCACTTCTGGGCTGCATGATTTTTTTTTTTTGCAAGAAAGTATAGCTATTAATTGCTTGGGTAATATCAAAAAGCAATTTCTTTCTAAGGTAAAGTATCATGAATATTTGTGAAAAAAATAGTGAGGTATTTTGATGGGGGTAGTATACCAGGACCAGGACCTTTTCACTTATATGCAGTATCTGAAAAACAAAACCAATGACCAAACAAAGAAAAACCAGCAATTAACTCACAAATACAGAGAATAAACTGGTGGTCACCAAAGGGGAGGGAGCGGGGATGGGCAAAATAGATGAAGGAACAAAGAGGTACAAACTTCTAGATACAAAATAAATAAGTCACAAAGATGAAAAGTACAGATAGGGATTATAGTCAATAGTACTGTAATAATTGTGTCTGGTGACAGATGGGGACTATACTTATCATGGTGAGCACTGAATAACGTATGGACATGTCGAAACTCTATGTTGTACACTTGAAACTAATATAGCATTGCATGTCAACTACACTTCATAATGTAAAAAAACTCAAACCACCAAGATGGTAATTAATAGATATTTATATTGAATATAAATATAAATTAATATTATACTCGTTTCTCTAAAACAAGTTTTAGATGCTGTTTTTCTCAGATTTAAAGATATTGAAAGGAAAAAAATTAATAACATGCTATCAATAGAAGGTTCTTATATTGTGATTGTGATGGTACACAGCTTAGTGTCAAAACTCAGAACTGTACAATAAAAAATGATGAAATTTACTATATGTCAATTATGTTTCCAAAAATCAATAAAACAATAAACACCATTTGAAGTTAATTGTTCACAAGTAACTACCACTTTTAACTGAGGATTTATTGGGTATAAGATTGTTGATCAGCTGAAATGCAGTATTTCATGGTGAGCTTGATACTGTCGTTAATACCATTTTACAGATGAAAGAACAGATGCTCAAAGATGTAATTTGTCCAGTCACATGACTAGTAAGCAGCTGATCTGGAATTTGAGTTCACAGCTGTGTGACATCCTGCACCTGACCCACCGTGTAAATGCCCTTTCATATGGTGCACTGGGGATGGTGCATTCCTCCCCATGGGGCTGTGTTTGCTGCTGGATGCCCTTGGCCTCTGTGGGGAGACTCTGGCGTGAACTTATTTCAAATCTGTGCTCAACTATGTATTCAGGGTCCCCCTTCAAGTCCAAGTGATGCCAAAGCCACCAAAGACAGTAACCCTGCTCTCCCTGCCCACATTTCCACCACCCTGTCCCAAAACAGGCTTGGAGGCTAAGGCTGCAGGTGTCCACTTAGTCTAATTCTGACCACCTATCTGTCCATGGATGGACCCATGGACGGATCAGCCCTATCAAAGAAGAAAACCAGAAGCAGTCGGATCCGCCTAATGTCACCCAGCCTGTATTTACTCCGTGCCCACAGGTTCAACTATGGTGTATCCTTCAATCTCCAGGGCAGTGCCCAACCCCAACACCAGGTAGCTCTTTGTGGGCCCAAACATAATTCGAGGAAAGAAGGGAACAGGAGTAACATGTCAAATTATTATTTGCTTGCTGGTTTGTAGGCTCAAGCCACCCAGGTGTCCTGCCTGTGGGAGGGAGGAAAGCACCTCTGTGGCAGGACAACTAAGGGCAGCATGGATCACCTACAGGGGCACAGAGCTGCAGGAGACATTGGCCATCAGAAGTCTCTGCACTGCCCTTTGGTCATCAGCCATTCAGACACAGAACCCAATGGCAGAGTCCAGACTCTGGCAGAGTCCAGAGTCCAGTGCAGTGAGCCTGGCCATAGGCACCTGCCAGGAGCTAGAGAGAGGGACTGGGGGACAGGGGCTGGGTGGGTGGGGGGATCCTGGAGAAAGTCGCATGATCAGGGGAAGGGTGTGAGCTTGGGAGAAAGTCAAGGGTCTTGAGGCAGCACAGGATTTGGGGAGAGGGGGCCTTAGGCCTGGGGAAAGGCTGTGAACAGGGTGCTGCAGTGGGGCACTTGTGTGTCTAGAGAAAGCTGCAGGGTCTGAGGTCAGAAGAGGAGCTGGGATGAGGAAGTAAAGGGCTCCAAGCAGATTCCTGGGATGTAGAGGGGAGAGTATTCGCATGAGGGAAGCGGGATCTGGGGAAAGGGTTCAGGAACAGCAGAGAGCCCAAGGCTCTTGGGCGGAGCACAAGGTCCCGGGGAATTGGAGAGTACTTCAGAGGTGGGAGGTCCGTGAGGGCAACGCGATCCAGGAAAAGGATTGAAAATGCAAGAGAAGGGCAAGGGGTCCTGGGGAGGGGCTTGGGGTTTGGAGTAAGAGCACGCAGGGGTAAGAGATGGGGCTTGGGACTGGGGCAGGGACACGGATCTGGGGAGGGCGCAGGATCTAGGAAAGGAATTCGGAGTCGAGGGGGAAGGACTCAGGGTCAAGGGAGGAAGTGCAGTGTCCAAGTTGGGCGCACACAGAGTGCGGGGAGGGACATGGGATGGGAAGGGGGTTAAGGATCCAGGAAAGGAACAGAGAGCCCAGAGGAGGAGCACGGGGTCCTGGGAAGGGATGCGGATTCCAGAGAAGGAGCATGAAGTCTCTGGGGTTTGGGGACACAGGGTGGGGCCTTAGGGTACTGAGCCAGCGCTTTACCTGCTTCAGATGTAGTCGTTGTCCACGTCCCGGCAAATATACCACAGGATCACGTAGAGAATGAGCAGGATAGCGAAGAGGAACAGAGCCACGAAGATGGCCTTGGTCACTGGGGAGACCAGGGCTTGCATGGTCCCGCTGAGGGCTGCTGAGGGGCCCTGAAGGAGGGACAGCGACAAGAGACAAGAGCGACGCTAGCTGCCACCTGCGCCTGCGGAGAGGAGCCCTGACAGGGAGGAAACTTGCAGGGGCCCGCGTTCCGGCAGCGCCTGCGCATTGCCAAGAGCGCCTGGGACCAAGGGCTTGCCCAGCGCAGGCGAAGACAGAGGTCTCCGCGATCCTGGACACAGGATCCTTTCTGGTGCGGTGCACCCAGGAGGGTCTGCCCTTGGCCAGTCGTAATTAAAGGAGCTAAGGGCTGAAAGAGGAATGTCAGGCACTGGTGGGGCTCCCCCAGAGGGGGCGGGGAGTCTCCTTGCGGACCCTAGGCTGGGGAGAAGCGTAGAGTCTCCGCTGTTTGCCCCAGAGTGTCCCTAAAGGATGCTCCCACTCCTCTCTTTGTCCTTTAGGGACACTCTGGGGCAAACAGGGGAGACCCTACCACACATTGTCCTGCACACAATGACCAGTTCCCTGCTCTTCGTAACCATCCCTCAGGTGGGTCATTAAGCAGGGGGCGGGGCAAATGTGGCAGGGACTCAGGCCAGGGGCCATTTGATCAAATCCCAAGCCTTCTAGAGGACTACCAGGGCACATCCAGAATCCTCCTGGAGGAAGCCCAAGGCTGCTTTTTTCTACACTGCACCTCCCTCTTCTCTGGAAGGACATAAAGTTACTGTTTCTGGGGCCAGATGCTATAAGTCTGACTTCCTTCCTCCATTCTGTTGTCCACCAGGGGTTCTGATCAGTAGCATCTGCATCCCTTGGAGGCTGGTTAGAAGCAGGATCTCAGGCCCCACTCAGCTCTAGAAAGCCAGAGTCTGCCTACCAGCAAGGTTCCCAGGTGACTCCAGAGCCCATTACCATGCACTCCTGGGGGCTTTGTGGTGCTTGGGCTTTTGCCTTCTGTACCCTGTGACTCACTGAATTAAGCAGCCTCCTGTGTTCAGTAGTCAGGAGTAATCAGGCAGGATTTCCTGAGTGGAGACTTTGTAGAAACTCCCATTACCGATCACGTTCTGCCTAGCTAGAGCTGTGATTTCGCCCACTCTGAAGGAGGAACTTTTTCATGACTGAATAACAAAGACCACAGAAAAAAATGATTCCGACTGGCTTAAAGTAAAAAGGGAATGAATCCTTCTTCTTCTTTTTTTTTTTGAAAAAAAAAAAAAGGTTTTATTTATTTATTTGACAGAGAGAGAGAGTACCCACAAATAGGGGGAGCATCAGGCAGAGGGAGAGGGAGAAGCAGGCTCTCTGCTGAGCAAGGAGCCCAATGTGGGGCTTGATCCCAGGACCCCAGGATCATGACCTCAGCCCAAAGCAAGCACTTAACCAACTGAGCCATCCAGGTGCCCCAGGAATGGACCCTTCTGTGCCCCCTCACCCTCTCCTGAAAGCTCTACTCTTGGTTTTCTCCTGCTCTCCAGGTGATTTCTCATGTGGAGGCAGGCAAATAAATAATTTGTGATTTCTGTACTCTGCACATGTGATCCAGCCTAGTGTAGTGGGAGGGAGAAGTGGCATTTTACAAATGGAAATGTCAGAAAACATGATTGTCAGATTTGAGAACGAGCTCCATGGGCCAGTTCCCACACCTGCCAACAGGAAGGACACCAGCAACTGTCAGGAAAGCATTGAGGTTGGAAGGGCCAAGGCCACTATCACCTTGTGGGGTGTCTGTCAAATGCAATCTCAGTATTGCGAAGGTGAATGTCTCTGAACAGGTGTAGCTCAGTTCGAGCAAGGAGTATTTTTCCTTGGTCTCTGGTGCCACGTTCCTTCATTTCTCACTGCTTTCCTGAGTTAGTTTATCTTGATTCTCTGTACTGAATCTTTTCCTCTTTTAATGGCAATTTCTCTTCCTCAACATCAGGCCAGTCCAGGGACAATCCAGTTAGTTAGATGTTAAGTACCAACAGGGTACCAAGAGGGTGCGGCTGGCAAAACAGCAATTTGGTAAGACGGAATCCAGGATTAGAGTCTAGCAGAGCCCATAGAAAGGCACGAAAATGCCTAGGGTAGAGACAGGTTTGATATTTGCTTACATAATCCAAAAGAGATGTTCAGACGAGAGATGAAAGGGTGAGATTGGATTTAAGTGGCAGAAGAGGAGAAGGATTCATGGAATAGGTGGCAAGAGGAGACAGAGGAGGAAGATGGCCACAGGAAGACAAAATGTCCAAGCAAAATATAATTATGATGGTCAGTCCTATCTGGAAATAGTGAAGGGGCATTCTGTGGCCAGGACATAAGGTGCATGGGGCACAGCATGGCAAAAAGATCATAAATGCAGATGCTGGGTTATGATAATGGATGAAGATGTTCAGCTGTGGGAGAAACATTGAGCCAGTGCAGGGCCAAGTGTTGTCAGCGCTTCTGAGTTTTTAAAAAGCTTAAGGTATGATTCCAAACTTTGATGTGGCGTCTCCCAATTCTAAATGCTGGTGATCATTGTGGAAGTGAGAAAGCATCCAGTCTCTATCTCCCACACTGGTGTATCCTGTCCCTGTTTTCCCACATGGGTGTCCCTCTACTTTTCCTTGTCCTTCCCTTCCTAGGGCCACACAGTGCCCAGCAGAGGTGGAGCTTGTGGGTAACAGGTGGGAGATGGGAAAGAGTCGATGGGAAGGGGTGAAGGGGGACCAGGGGAGAGTGACTCCTCACCCCCTCTCATTTCTAAATTTCTGGGAAGGTAGAGGCTGCCATTAAGCCTGGGAAAGAAAACTCCATGGTGATTGGAACTGCCAAGATCAGTTGCTCTCCAGACAACCAAGGGATAAATCCCTGACAGCTGCTCTCTTTATCTATGTCACCCACAAAGCTGAGATGAACAATTTCTTTAGCACCTTTACTGACATGTATTTTACATAACAACAATTTGCTCTTCACTCATTTTGTGTAGAATTCAATGCATGTTAGTATTAAGTATGATTGTAGTTGAATGCTTTTTCTGTATATATTGAGGTCATCATATGGGTTTTGTGCTTTGTTCTATTAATATACTACATTACATTAATTGGTTTTTGGATTGTTAAACAACCGTGCTTACCTGGAATAAATTCAATTTGACCATGGTGTATAATCCCTTTTTACATTGTGCTGTATTCAGGTGGTTAGTATATTGAGGATTTTTACATCTATAGTCATAAAGAATACTGGTCTATAGTATTTTCTTGTGATGACCTTATTTAGTTTGAGTATGAAATATTGGTCTCATAGAATGAGTTGGAGGGTGTTCCTCTTTATTCAATTTTTTGGAGGAATTTGTGAGGATTGGTGTTAATTCTTCCTAAATGTTTGGTAAAATTTACCAGTAAAGCCATCTTATAAATGGAAGTTTGTGCCTTTTGATAACCTTCATCCAATTACCCCATTCCCCAACTCCCACCTCTGGTAGCCACAAATCTGATCCCTGTTTCTTAGTTTAGTTTAGTTTTGTTTGTAGATTCCATATACAAGTGAGACCATACAGTATTTGTCTCTGACTATTTCACTTAGAATAATGCCCTCAAGGCCCATCTATGCTGTTGCAAATGACAGGATTTCCTTCTTCTTTATTGCTGAATAATATTCCATCATATATACCAATTTTATAATTTTATTTTTTAAAGATTTTATTTGTTTATTTGAGAGATTTAAGAGATTTTATTTGTTTATTTGAGAGATAGGGAGAGCATGATCAGGGTAGGAGGGACAGAGGGAGAGGGAAAAGCAGAGTCAGGACCACTGAGTGGGTCCTGGGATCATCCTGAGGTCCTGGGATCATGACCTGAGCCAAAGGCAGTTGCTTAACTGACTGAGCCACCCAGGCACCCTATACTGTCTTTATCCATTTACCCATTGATGGACACTTAGGTTGTTTCCATATCTTGGCTATTATTAAAAAAATGCTTCTATGAACATGGGGGTACAGATATCTCTTCAACACAATGTTTTCATTTCCTTTGGATATATTCCCCAAAGTGTAATTGCTGGATTATATGGGAGTTCTATTTTTTCTAAAAGTTTTAATGGCTCAAGTCTGGGAATTGAGAGGTCATGACTCTTTGACTTTGTGATTAATATTACACTTTTGTTCACTCATTTAGAACTTTTTCTGCTTATGCAAATCAAATAATAATTTATTGGGCTTTCTATCTATTTCACTTGTAAGAACACCATGATTAACTAGCCAACACAGAGACCCACAAATCAGACTATTCGGATAGCTGGCTGTGGCTATAACCACAGTGACCTTGCCCTTGACAGTAGTGGGCTTCCCTTTGGTCCCTGACACCTGAGGATTCCATCGCATTAGGTTTCCAAATTCAGTGATTTCATTTCCCACATTAAAGTCTGGGCTGCCGAGAAGAACGATCAAGAGCTCTTCAAGGATGCTGGTGTTCCTTTCACAGACCTGTTTCTCACAGCTGTAGTGCAAGGCTTGCCCATTGGACTTTCCCAGTGTGTGAGCAGGTCTTAAATTACAATCTCCCTAAGGCTTTGAAACCCTTCCTCTATATTAAACCAAGGCAGTCCTGACATTTCCAACTCACTCATTATAGACCACCTTATGGTCCATGTTTCAGCCAAAAGACTATTAGAACACTTTCTTACTACGCAAGCTGCAACATTAAATGCAGTCTATTTCTTTTGCAGTGAATTTCTTTTTTTTTAAGATTGTATTTATTTATTTGACAGATGCAGATCACAAGTAGGCAGAGAGGCAGGCAGAGAGAGAGAGAGAGAGGTGGAAGCAGGCTCCCTGCTGAGCAGAGAGCCTGATGTGAGGCTAAATCCCAGGACCCTGGGATCATGACCTGAGTATAAGGCAGAGGCTTTAACCCACTGAGCCACCCAGGTGCCCCTTGCAGTTAATTTCTATTTCTATAGAAATAGAAATTGTTGAGTAATTTGTCATGACAGGGAGTTGGATTTTGTCAAATGCTTTTTCTATTTTTTTTTAGATGATCATGTGTTTTTCATATCCTGTCTTGGTATGACTGGGGTTGGGAAGCCAGACATACTGTCCAAGGACAGAGCAAGGAACAACAGACAGAGGTATGTCTGATTTAGGGATGGCTGATGACCTGGTAGGTTGGCAGCATTCAGTTATGGGACAGTCAATGGACAGCTTGGATTCTAAAATTTTGTAGTCAGCCTCAAGTGTTTCCAGGTATGAATTCAAGGTGGGGAAAAATCTGCTTGTGGGAAGACTGAAGAGAGACTCAGGTCTTGGATCAGAGGTGGGTGGCAGGGCCTTACAGCAAAACGTCATGGGAAGGTATCTCTTCTTTGGGACATTAGTCAGCAAAGGGGAAATTAGAGGTGGGCTCTGTTTCCAGTGAAGCCCTGAGCTAGAAGCTCCAGGTTCCTTAAAGTGATCCTGCCCCTGACTCGGATTTACACAACAGAGCTTAGGTGGCTGTAACCTCTCTTTTCTCCCGCAATTGTCTCTTCCTTTCCACCAAAGGAAACCTCAAGTGGCCAAGGGCAGCCAGGGTGCAGGGGAGCGGGTGAACATCTCTAACGCGCCTGCAGGGACAGCCTGAACACGGAGCATGTGGAGGGAAAGACGGACGCCCTGGAGCCTCCACCAGTGGCCTGGGACACCCCTGCCGACACCGCAACAGCTCAGCAGCCGCATGACACTACTCTCAAGTCCCGGGCCAGTCTGAACCCGTGACGGGCACTTGTCCTGGTCCCAAGGCAGCGCCCGGTCATGGCAGCCGCCAGTACCGCTCCGGCGTACATCGGTTGCCCTGGGACCTCTGTCTAGCGGCCCCGGCTGTCTCGGCATTTTCCCGGGCACTCCGCTTGGATGGCATTTCAGCCCGTGGCTTGTACCTGCTGGGGTGGAGTGAGGCCCCGGGGGAGGCCCAGGCCACAGACTCTATTTCCGACTTGCTGCTAGACGACATAGCCTCCAGTCTGGAGGTGTCTCTGCTGCGTGGAAATCTCGGGAAGCTCACCGAGTTCCATGCCCACAATCGAGTTGGAGAGGGAGTGCTTGGGGGGAGGTGGGCCTGCACGTGGGGAGAATGTGCTAGAAGGCTTCTCTGCGCGGCCTCCTCTTCTGGATCCTCCGTGCCCCAGAGCCCAAAGAAGGGACCAGAGCTCAAACCCTGGCCACCAACCAGGATGGGTGTCCCTGCCCCCATCAGTGGAGGAAAGGAAAGGAAGCCAGACGGTGGGAGGCCAGCAGCTCTGGGCCTGGCCCACAGTCTGCCCGGGAGGTGGTGGCAGGGTGCGGAGGGGGGCACGTGCAGGCTGAGGAGAGGCAAGGAAGGAGAAGGCCTCCTCCCCCCTCCCCCGTCCTCCTCCCCCATCTGCAGGGTGGCGGTGGGACGCCTGGCTAACCTGTTCACCTAAGCAGCCATCGGCCATGTGGCCTCTGGGGACCCACGGCATGGGTGGGCTAGGAGGGTCTCCGAGGAGGACCTCAGCACCCTGTTGGGACGATGCTAAAAGGCCCGTGTGGCCCGCACCCGTGACTGTGGACGCGCGCCCCGGCCTCTGCTCCCTGCTCGAAAGCGTGCGTCTCCTGCGGGGCTCTCGAGGCCCACGGGCCCGGAGAATGACCTCTGGCCTTTTTAAGGACGCAGGCCAGTGGAGGTCAGCCGGGACCCGGGGGGGCAGGTGTGGGGTGGAGGGACGGTTTGGGGTTGGCCCCGGATGTTGGGTGCGTCACTTTAAAGCCACAGACGAGGGTCCCCTTGCCCAGGAAAGGACCCGGTGTGAGCAGAATGTTGGCGTGCCGACAGGTCACTCGTGTGGCTGGCCCTTTATCAGGTCACCGGCTGGCTGGCTTGTGATGTCACCCCCAGGTAACCGGAGCCCCTTTGTGATGTCCCCGGGGCGCCCTGTTATCAAGGGGTGCGGCCGGCCACGCCGCCCTCGCAGGTCTACAGAGCGGAGCGGAGTATGGCCTGCAAGGAGAAGCGGGGTCCGCTGGGCCCGACGCCGGGCTTGGGGCCGCCACCCTCCCCTCCAGAAGCGGGGGCTCCTGCCGCCGTGGCCTCGGGGAGCAACGCTCGCCCGGCACAGCCTCCCCTCACCCTGGCCCAGCCGGTGTCCCCTGGGGACCCTGGCTTCAGGCTGCTGCTGGAGGAAAACGCTTTCCAGGCCTTGACCCAAGAGCCTCTGCTCAAAAGGCCACGCACCTCCCAGGACGCCCTGTCGGTGGGAGAAGGCAGCCTCCTCTGCCTGCCCTTTCCCAAGAAGCTGTGGGCCCTCGTCAGCAGCACCCAGTTCGCGTCCATTTGGTGGACCAACGATGGCACCTGCATAGGCATCAACGAGAAGCTGTTTCAGAAGGAGGTTTTGGAGAGGGAGGGTCCGGACAAAGTGTTCGGAACGGACTGTATGAAGAGTTTCGTCCGCCAGCTCAACCTGTATGGATTCAGCAAACTGCGCCGGGATGTCCACACGTCCATCTGCCTTACCCGCTTTCTCACCGGAGGGGCCCCTGTCCACGTCCTGAGCAAGGTAACGGGGCCGAGCCGCCAGGCTCTCGGGTGCCGGGGCCGGGGCGGGGAGGGAGCCCCCGGGACCACCTCCTGGGCATCCGGGGCCCGGGTCTCCCTCTGGGCGGTGGGGACGGCGACCCAGACCGAACGTGGGGAAAGTGCCCAGGATGGCGCCAAGGGTGTCGGGGGGGGGGGGCTTCCTCAGGACCCCCGCGATGGGCCCCCTGCCGACCTGGGTGGACTCTCAGTGGGGGAGCACTGGGAATTGGTAAGAGAGTAGACCCTCAGCGCTCTCCTCACAAAGGCGAAACGGGCTTCTCCTTTTTTCCCTGTTTCTTCTGCGACCCTCCCCGCAGTCCCCCACCCCGCTCTCCCCATTTCTCTACCTTTGTGTCTTTTGGTTGGGTGCGTCTGTGAGGTGATGGGCACCAAGGGATGCCCACACGTGAGGGAAGTCGTTGCTCTGGGCACCCCCACCTGAGTGCTGCCTGTCCGGGCCGTGCCCGAAACCTCCGCAAACCCTGGATCCTCCCGCCCTGCTGCTCGGGGCCTGGGGGAGCCCCACGTCACCAGGGGCTGTGTGCGTGCCCACGCGGGGCTCCCGCAGCTCTCAGCCGTCGCCGAGGCCGGTGGACGGGCCCCTCTGGTGAACTAGCGGTGTCCCCTGGGCGTCTGGGGGCCATGCTGCCCCAAAGCCCTTCGGGAGCCCGGGGAGGGCTGAGTGAGTGGGTGCGCTTCCCAAGCCCAGCGGGCCCCTGGAGGCCCAGGGCAGGGGACTCCCAGCCAGGGGGCGCTTCTGCGGCCAGCGGACCTTGGCTCCGACAGCCGCCCAGTCTCCAGCCCAGTGTGCCAATTCCAAACCTCCCTTCCTTGGACTCCAAGCCCCCCTCCTTTGGACGTGGATGCTGACCCAGTAGGCCACCTGGAGTCCTGGCCCCAGGGGACGTGGGTGTCCTAAGTGAGCAAGGGTGGACCCTGGGAAAGCAAGCGCAGGGCTTCCTGCCCAGACCGGGACCCTCCCCCAAGAGGCCTCGGGGCTCACGGCTGCCTCCGACCACAGAGCGGCCCCGATCCTGGCTGCCGCTTGCGATCAACTGTGTTGTGACACGGACTCTCTTGTCCTCTTTCGGTTTGGCCCCGCAGTTACAGTTCTACAGGAGCCCCTTCTTCAAGAGAGACTGTCCTCACCTGCTCCTGAGGATGAAGAGGAGAGTGGCCGTTAAATCCACACCAAGGCAGATGGAAAGGGAGCCCGAGCCCGACGCCCTGGGCGTCCCCGCGGCGGCACCGACGCCCAGCGTGCGACCCGAGGGACTCCTGTCCTCTGCCGCGGACCCGCCGGAGCCAGAGAGCCGCCCACGGGGCGATGGCCCCACCATCCGGGTCAGGAGCCAGTCGGCCCCTCCTGCCATTCTCGGCGCGGCGGCCCGGACCACCACGCCCGACACCCACGGCCCAGCAGGCCGGCCCGTGGACGGCCGGCCCCAGGGTGCCCAGGCGCCCGTCGCCCTCGCGGCAGCCGTGGCCCAGCTTGCGGCCTTCCCCTGGGTCTGGGTCGCCCTGCCCCCCGCGCAGATGCATCCTTACGCGTCGGTGCTGGGCCTCGGGCCCGGGCCCCCCGTGCTCCTCCCCGTGCCCGCCGTGCAGCTCCCCGTGGCTGGGCTGCTGCCGCTTTACCACCCCTGGGTGCCCGGCGCGGCCGCTGTGCCTGGCGTGGCTGCCGGACCCGTCGCCCCCGTGACCGTGATCCCTCACCCCCCGAGCCCCTTCCACCGCTGTCCCGACTGCCGCTGTTTCCCCGAGCACCTGCCGCCGCCGGCTCGGCCCCCCGCTTACCCCCACCAGGCACACGGCCGCAGCTAGGGGCCGGCTGGTTGTCGGCCATCAGGCAGGTCAATAAAATGTGCCAGAGAGGGAGCCCCTTTCTGACGAGCCCCAGTGCTCTTGGCCTCTGCCATGTTTCTTTCTTAGCAGTGGGCTCACCTCAGCCTTCTGCGGGCGCGGTCAAGGATGGGGCACACCGCCACTCCTGGTGGATGCGGGGGCCCGGGACACCCTCGGTCGGTCGGGCCCCCGGGGGTTTCCGCCTCGGCGCCCGAGAAAGGCCTCCGAGCCGCGCCTGACGGGCCGAGAAGCCGGCATCGGGGGCCGAGGGCTCACTGCGGCAGGGCTTTCCTGGCCGGGCAGGCGCCCTTCCCTGTCGTGCTGGGGCCCTTGTATGACAGGACCTTCCCTTGAGCCACGAGGAGAGGTCAGGTCTCACCGCGTAGGAGGGGGAAAAGGTGGCCCTACGGTCCTCCAGCACCCGGAGGTGGGTGGGGACGGTCGCCGCCGCCGGGGCCTTCAGGTTTCCAGTGCAGAGGGCGCCTGCTGCTGTCTGGAGGACAGGATGGATGGGTGGCTCTTCCCACCCGTCCCAGGAGCTGGTGACTTTTTCCCTTTGTTCCCCATCCTCCTCTTTCTCTTTGAACGCAACGTGTCGAGCGCGTCATGCTCCGCCCTGGGAGGAAACGACCTCTGGCCGCTGGGGCGTCCGGGGTCTCGAGAACGCACACTCTGCACGACGAGCCTCTTCCAAGAGGGACTGTCTCAAGGAGCACAGGCCACGGGCATCCGGGCTCCCACCGTGGCCTTCACGGGCCACAGACAATACCAGACGGGCTCTGGAACCAGGCAGAGCGAGAGGGAGGGAAAAGCAGCCATCCCCAGAACCGAGAGACGCCGCTGTCCTTCGTTTTCCCACTGGGCAGGAGCAGGGAGCCCCCCTGAGCAGGGGGAAGAGCCCATAAGGGAATGGACACATGGCAACGGCAAACAGGGGCACCCGCCACCCCGCGGCTAGCCGCCCCTGACCGCAGCCCGTCTAGCCTGTCCCAGCCTGCTCCCTTGGGGACTGACGGTCACCAGCGGGTCCTCACCCCCTTCCAGAGACTCGTTAACCTGGGAGCTCCTTAGCTCTTGGGAGGCGCACTTGTCTCTTCACCCGTACCTCGGACTCGCACGCGCCTCGCGACCCCCCACCGCACGGCGTCCTGAACCCCACTCCCCTATAAACCTCCGCCCGCGGGACACCTGATGGCATGCACGTCCCCCCAGAAAGGGGCCGAAGGGCCCAGTGGTCGCCTGGGTCATCGGCTCTTCGGACGGGGCGCGGCCGCACGGACACAACCTAGACGGCATGGCCTCGGGCCCAGACCCGTCCCACACTTCTTCCCTCCGCTCAGTCCTGCTTGCGTGCCGACCCGAACAGCCTCTGCTGACGGAACCTGGCTGGCCCGGGGCCCTCCTGGGCTGGGCCCGGGGCCAGCACTCCGAGCTCACCCGGGAGGGAACTGAGTATGAAAGCTTCCCTGGGGCTGAGCCCAGGGGCCCAATAGGTCTTGGAGGCAACCGGTGCTCGGGGGGAGCCGGAGAGGCCACACGGGCCCAGAGCACGGCATGTTACTCTCTTTTCTTTTAAGATTTTGTTTCTTAGAGGGAGAGCAAGCCAGAGCTGGGGAAGGAGCAGAGGAGAGGCGGAGCGAGGGGGAGGGAATCTCAGCAGAGTCCATTCTGAGCCGGGAGCCCCACACAGGCGGATGCCAGGACCCCGCGATCGCGTCCCGAGCGGAAACCGGGAGTCAGACGCCCGATCCACCGAGGCCGCCAGGCGCCCCTGGCTCTCGCTTTGGGTCCCGGGGATACCATCCTAGGTGAGACCAACCGGGAGGGCGGAAGGGCAGTTTGAACAGCAAGGGTTGCCTCAGGAGGGCCGTGGGCAGTGTGCTGCAACGCTCGAGAGAAGGGAGGTTGGACACCCACGCGGGGGAGCCGGGTGGTTCTGGCGGCCGTGGACTCTCTTCCCGCCGAGCGCTGCCCCAGCCTCCTTCGTGCTGGGCTGCGGTCAGGTCTGTCCCTCAGTGGGCCCCCACCGTCTCCGCGAGGCTCCCTTTCTCTTTCCCTTCTTGGCAGAAGGGGCCAAGCGGTGACGGGGGGAGGGGAGAGTGGCCGGAGACTTTCGCCCCCTGACCTGAAATGGCCACCCCCAGGAAACAGAAGCGCTGTCATCGTTGTTCCTCGGGTACGTGTCCCGCGGAAACACGCACGGCCTCTTCGGGGTGCCCTCGAGGGCTTGGGGAGGATTGTGGTCACGCCCGTCACAAGACTCACCATAGGAGACACGCATCCCCAGTGCCACAGACACCGACTAGGTGATCTGGGCCATGGCCCCAAAGGAGGGCATGGCCTGTCACGTGGTTCTGGGACAGCACACGAAGCAGCGACCCGCGACAGGGTTTTCTGAGAAAGGCGCCAAGAGCTGAGACCTCGTTCCCCAGCAAAGCATTCGAAATCGCAGCCCAGTGCCCAAGAGGAACAGTCCTCACCCAGGGCGACCCCTCACACCAGGGCGATCCCTTCACTGGGGACACGTGGCAAAGGCTGGAGAGATTCCTGTGGTCCCCACTGGGGTGCGGGGCGGGGGTGGGGAGGGGACGCTCCCGTCATCCGGAGGGCAGAGGCCAGGGATGCGGCAGAACGGCCTGCAGTGGCTGGCACAGCCCCCACACGAAGGAGGACCCGACACCCCCACCGCCCATAGCTCCCTGGAGCACAGACTCTGGCCCGAGTGTGCCCCCCCAGTCTCCCCCAATGGCCTCCTGCTTCCACTAGATACCCTGAGCCTCAGGACCTCAGTCTGCAAGGCAGGATTCAGAGGAAGGACTTCCCCCTCCCCTTCCCCAAAACACAGGCCACTGACGAGGTCAGCTGCACCTCAAGACAGCTCAGGTTAAAGTGTGCAGAGTGCAGGTCGCCACGATGACAGAACTGATGCCACCCTTAGGAAAGCCATTCCCAAGGCCTACCAGGCGCCTCCCAAAGCAGGAGGCCGCTATTGCCGGGTGGGGGCGCCCCCAGCTCTTGGGAGCCCACTGCATCCCACAGGCCAAGGAACCCTGGGTTTCTGTCTTCTTGGCTCCATCGCTGAGGTTCCTACTCTGACATTCTTCCTTCTTCAGCTAAATTTCAAAGCTGCATTTGCGAGTTGCCAGCCGTGCCAGCCTCGTGGGCCCAGGAGGCTTAGGCCTGCTGTGAGGGACACTGGCCGGGGCTTGGGCACAGAGCCCTCGGTGGAGGACAGCTGCCGGCATTTGGCGTGAACCTTCCCACGCAAAGACACGGCAAGGAATCCTGCCCTACGGACTGGCAGGGGAGGCCGACGGGAGGCCACAGTCAGAGTCTCGTCCACACCTGCAACACAACCAGGGGCTCGGGCGTGGTGACAGGCACAGAGACGGGTCCCGGGTTCCCGCCCTCGGCCCGGGGCAGAACCTCAAAAAAGGCCAGGGCCGGTCTGCGATGTCACTGATGGATCCGCGCACAGGCCCTCGGAGGTCGGGGCCCTCTGTGCTGCCCCGCCCCCCGGTGCGGCCCTGGGACCCTTTATACACCCTCAGGGGCCTCTTTCCCCCCAGGGCGGTCCTGGCAAGGAAGTCCAATCTGCTCCTGGGGAGCCCCGCTCCTTCCCCAGGACCTCTGACATCCCTGAGGGCACAGGGGTCCAGCTAGGGGAGTGGGGATCCAGGCCACCTTAGGGCTGGGACCCGCGGGGCTCGTCGCGGATCTGGCCCGGAGGCAGCCCCGGCCTCCCAGGAGCCTCCCTGGGGATGGGCATGGGGCAGCCAGGAGCCCACCTCCTCGGTCTCCTGCCTTCTCTGTCCGGAGAGCCTGACACACGGGGACCCGGCGCCAGGGCGCTCGCCTGTCCTTACACCCCCTCCCCCACGACTGAGACCACCTCCAGCCACCATGGACAAGAGGGGCCAGGAAAACCATCTCTCCAGACCATCAGGAGACAAGCGCTCAGGGGACTCAGCCTTTCCTTCTTCCCTAGAGCGGCGAGCGAGGCAGGAGCCACTTGGAGCGCTCGGGCCACCTCTGGGCGTGCTCTTGCCGACTCAGGCCCATGTGAGCCTGGACTTCCGTTCCTCTCACTGACTACCCCATCCGTCACCTATCGGGGACCCTGTTCCTGCCCTAGTGCCTGGGAGGGGCCCAAGCCAGGTGGGATGCACCGGGGAGACGGGAATGGGGAGTAGGTTCCAGAGTGCCCATTTGTGGGGGCGCGGATGGACTTGAGCGTCTGGGGACAGCAGGCCTCTGATCCTGCCCCCAAGGGGGGCCTTCCGTCCGGCCGCCTGGAGCTCATGCCCGCAGCCTCTCCGCTCCTTCGCAGACAGCAAACGGCCCAGCCGGCGCTGGCGCTCTGGGGTCCGGCAGAAGCCGGTACTCACCGGGAGCGCCGCGCCGAAGTCAGGCCTGTGGAAGTCTCGCACGGGCGCTTGCTGAAATGTGGCCCAGCTGTTGGGGCCATAAGCAAGAGCGAGGGTCCCCGTGCACTCACTCCTGCACGGTGGGGGTCCCCGCTCATAAAACCGGCTCCATTTGCCCAGGGCGACAACGGTTGAGGGATCCCCCCAGCAGCCACCTGACCAGGACTCGGGCCAGCGTGTCGCCCGGATGGTCGCCCGAGGGTGCCAGGCCTTTCCGTCAGCTGCTGTCAGCTTCCCTCGGAGGCCGCGGTTCTCACGCAAGATGGAATGAGGCCACGAGCACTCAGTGCGGGCGCCATCAGTGGGAGGGACGGAAGTGTGAGTTCACCTCCAGATTCATCGGAGCCTCTCTGACCCCCCCCCCACGCCGTGTGGCTGTAGACGGAGGGAGGGCCCTTAGGGGGATCACGGAGTGTAAATGGGGTCCTGAGGGTCATAAGCACTCATCTGATACCCCGATGTCCTTGTCAGAAGAGGAAGACATGGCGGAGGTCCCTCTCTCTCTCTCTCTGACCCGCCCCACCGGGGAACAGAAAAGAGGCCACGGTGGCGGCGGGGGGGACAGGGACACAGTGAGAAGACGGCCTTCTGCAAGGCAGGAAGAGAGGCTCTCTGTCCCCGGAAACCAAATTTTGCGACCCCTGGGTCTTGGACGGCTAGCCTCCGGAACGTGAGAAGCCGAATGCCTGCTGGGGAAGCCGCCCAGGGAGCTGCATTTCGTGAAGCGGCCCGATCCCGCAGACACAGCCCGCTGTCGGTGAAGGAGAGAATGGGCAGCCGCAGCTCAGGAAGGAAGACTCCGGCAGCCCTTGAAGACCAGGGGACGTAAGGGCAGCTATGGGGAACCCCCCAACCACAGACTAAATACCCTTCTCCGGTGTTCTTGCTCCAGAAAGCTCACGTGCCCGACCACAGCGCATCCCTCCCCAAACCTAGGGCTGACATCCGGCAAGGTATGTCCCCCGGCCAAAACGGAAGGAGAGCCGTCCTCCATCCCGGGGCGCGGGGCGGGAAACTCGCAAACAGATGGAGGTCTAGCAGCGCATCCCCCAGAGAACCCTGTCCGGCGGCCACGCCTGCCACCACCACAGACCACCCACTGCGTGGCCTGCACAACAGACGCCGATTCCCTCCGGGTTCTGGAGACAGGGAGTCCAAGATCAAGGTGCTGGCAGGCGTGGGCTCTTCTGACAGCCTCTCTCCTCGGCGTGCAGGTGGCCGCCCTCTCGCTGCCTCTTGCCACGGTCACCCGTGCGTGCGGGCACGCCCCACCCCTGCTGTCTCCTTTGCTGCGTCTTCCTCCACTCCTTTCCTGAGGACACCAGCCATGTTGAATGGAGCTCATTTTCACGGGCTTCCTTCGAACTCCGCCACCACTTGAAAGGCCCTGTCTCCAGCAATAGTCACACTCTGAGGGGCTGGGAGCATGGGGGCCCCCTATGAACGTGGGGCAGACCGCAATTCGGGCCATAACAATCCCCGCCGGATCACACCGGGAAACAAAGGGAGACTGGAAAATGCTTTCACATGCACAAGCACTGAGCCTCGGCGCCAAAGCTCACGGGATGGGGCCAAAGCGCCCCGAGAAACTCCCAGCGGGAAACGCCCACGCGAAAACCCACCAACCAACAGGCCAAGAGCCCCAACACCTAACCTGCAACATCGGCACGCTGGCCAGAGAGGAAAGGGTACCCAGAGCCAGCACAAGGAAGACACCAAGAGGGAACGGAGTGCGAGGACACGAAGTAGAGAACAGAGGTACAAACGGGGCCCGGCCGGCTCAGTCGGTGGAACGTGCGACTCCTGACCTCAGAGCTGTGAGTTCCAGCCCCACTCTGGGGGCAGAGACTACCTACAAATAAAATCCTGCCGAGGCAAGAGACGAGCAACAGAGAAAATCGATGCAAACAAAAGTCGGTTCTTTGAAAAGACGAAGAGAAGTGATCAACCTTTAGCTTGACTCACGGAGAGAAGACGACGGAGGATTCCAGCTACTGCCGGTCATTCTTACAGGCTGCTTACCGTCCGACTGCAGGTCTACGGCGTCTGGGAAAGGCAGACTCAGAGAACCGGTTCGAAAGATCGGCGATTGCCACGGGCTCGGGGGACGGGAGGAAGGACCGAGTAGGGGGAGGCAGGGCACATTTTAGGACAGGGACAGCATTCTGTGTAGTACTGTCACCGTGACTCGATGGTGTGATGCATTTGTCAAACCCACTGAGCTTTGCAGCCCAAGAGTGTGCCTTGCTGTATGCCAAGTACCCACAGGCACCAAATCACACAGCGGCCCTCGGAGTCCCCGGGCGGAATGCAGCCTGTCCGAGGACTCCAGCTCTGGCAAGTGTGTGGCAGATGCTTGAAACGCCCTTCCTGGAGGGGGCCTGGGAAGGTGCTACCTACATTGCTCTGGAAGTGAGGGCGTCGGTAGGACTAAAGGCCCGGGGAACCACATAAGCCCCGCGTGCTAGTTCGCGGAGCTCTTTCCCGAGGCCGGGACCCCAGGTTAACCCTCCTGACACTGCTACCAAAGTCCACCCGAGCAGACAGGCGAACGGGCGGCCACTGGGCGGGGCCATTCTCTCCCTGTTGAAAGGGGCGTTTCCATGTGAACAAGGGCAGGGGCTAGAATGATCCAGGAGCACTGGGTGAGAGTTGGAGTCAGGAGCATGAGGCCGCGTTTAGCTCCTCATAGAGCAGATGATTACACGTGGAAATGTTCGTAGACACCCGTGTCCACCTGGATGTGTCCTCGCTCTGCCGGCAGAGAGGGCCTGTACCTAACAACAGCCCGATAGCACGGGCCCAGCGGGCACGCCGATCTTGGTTTCTAAATCCCTTTCTCGAGGAAAGGAAGCAGGGCCTCTCAGGCGTCCGGCTGACTCCAGGACAGGGGCAGGAAACGTGCAGCCTGAGGGACGAACAAAAGCTCAGTCTTCGCGCTCCGTGTCTGTCTTTTCCTCCCACACGGCTACCACACTCACACCATTTCTGACGCTTCTGGGGGCTCCCCCCGCCCCCACAGCAAGCAGGCTGCCGCACCTGGGTGTCCTGACTCAATTGTTGATCCCCTTCCAACTCTCTCTACCCGCAGACAGCACCGGATCCCACGGGGTCAGGGCTCAGTCCCGCAGGAAGGCCTCCCCCCTTAGATGCCAGTCGTAGGGGTCCCCACGTTACCCACAGCTCGGAGTGGGCTACACATTGGGCGTTCCCTTAGCCTTCCCACCGCGGAGCCGACAGTTTGTTAGAACAGCTCACAGAACTCAGGGAGACACTTGTGTTTATCACCTTGTTGAAGGGCAGGAACAGCCGCCCGATGAAGACATCCATCAGGGGAGATCTGGGAGGGACCCGGGCACAGGATCTTCGGTTCCCGAGGACTTGGGTGGCACCACACTCCCGGAACGTTGGTGGGTGCACCGGCCCAGAAGCTCCCCCAGCCCCTGGGCTGTTTGATGGAGGCTTCCTCACAATCAGGCACGGCTGATTCTTAACACCAGGTCCGGCCCCCGCGACTCCCCACCCTGCGGAATGGGGCGACGGGGGATGAACACTCCAAGCTTCTAATCATGGCTTGGTCTCTCTGGTGAGCTGTCGCCCCCTCCAGGGCCACCCAGGAGCCCACCTAGGGTCACCTGGTAAGAACAAAAGATGCTCCTAGGGCTCGTACCTCTCGGGAAATGACAAGGGTTTTAGGAGCCCCGTGTCAAACACGGGGCCAGAGACTACGCGTTCGGAGAAGCGATCCTCCCAGCACCCCTGTTTACAAGGGATTGAGAAGCCCCGTGTCAGGAAACGGAGCTAGAGACCTGTATGATAGATAGAGAGAGAGAGAGAGAGAGAGAGAATATGGAGATATAGATGTAGAAGTATAGAAATCGGTATCTTGTTATGTCACAAGGAGCCTGGAGCATCTCCAAGTGCCAGAAAGTAGGGACATGGTCAAAATAAAATAAAATAAAAAGGAGAAGAAGCCACTCAGTACAACAAAGGGACTCGGAAGCTGACTGAGACCCCTTCGGACGACCGACGCTAGAACAATGTGAGCGACCAAATCGAGCACTATTGGGACGTGACCCAAACGGTAGAATAAAACATCCTCGGGTCCCTAGTGAGCAAAATACAGGATGGGATGCTGAAGGGACAAATGCACGAGAGAGGACAAACCTCCCGCTGGCGAGTCCCAAGCAGCCAAAATAGACAGCGCTCCCCCAGGGAGGAGGAGCACAGCCCGTCTCCCCAGAGGGCAGGGCTGGGCACAGGGACCTCCAGCCCAACAGCACGATGTGGAGCAGGCAGATGAAAGGGTCCCTTGCCACTGGGGACCCTGACTGCCTCTGCCTCAGCCGCATGCTCAGGGTCAGGCTCGACGGTGACTAACCGCACTCCTCATCCGTAGACACCCTCCAGAGGATGTGGCGAGCATCTCTTCACTCTGTGGACTTCCTCTGGGAAACCCGTGGCCGGGTCTCAGCCGGAGACATCATTCCCACAAACGCCACTTGGCGCACGGCCTATGCTGCGTCTGACCGGGACCTCTCCAAAAGCTCACGGTCATCGACAGCCAAGTCTGGGAACTTCCAAAGCCAGGAGGAGTCCTGGGAGGACAGCGCAACTCAGCGTGGGATGGGGCGTCGTGGGAGGACAAGACCCCAGTCGCACGGGGATGGAGGAGCCGTGGCCCCCCGAAGGCAGCTCTGGGGTCAGATATGGCCGCGGCTCTGCCGCGCCCCTTCCCGGGCCCGTCCCCTTCTCTCCCAGCCGACTGGGGGCTCCAACGGTGTCCAGCGGGCTCACTCCCCTGGGCAGGCTACACGCAGGCAGCCAGCAGGTCAAAACACGCCCCCACCGCGCCTGAGGACTGGCACGGCCCGCGCACAGGGCGAGTGTCCGGCGGACCCTCTGCACAGATGCTCTGTCCCGGGGCGCGGGAAAGGCAGCATTGCCCCTCACGCCGTCCTGTGGCTGTCCCTTGGTCTCACATCCTGCCTCCCGCCACCGGCCCAGGCGTTGCCCTGTGCTCAGCCCGGACTCGGGCCCGGTACAGGCAGAGAGGCCCCAGGCTTGCTCGTGAAGGCGCCAGGACCGGTGACAGCGATATTTGTCCCAGAGGACGGTAGGTAGGTGGGAGCCAGACTGAACGTCGGACTCCTGGGAGGCGGCGGGGTTTCAGGAACGCGTGGCTGTGCCCGGGCAACGGGGGCTTCTGAGAGGAGCAGGACTGGGGTTGAGACCCCCTCACGCCAGCCGCCCCAGGGACGGGTCAGGCCCTCTAGAGATCGTCACGTCGTCGGGCCGACGGGCAAGGGGGACAGTGCCTGCCCTGCCCAGGCCTGGCCACAGCTGCCGGGGACCTTGGTGACGTGTGTCAACGTCGACATGATGGAGAGAGCCTGGCTCCCCTGAAGTGCCTTCCTGAGGGACGCTCGTGGTGGAGCTCGGCGAGACCGGAGTGGGACAGCAAAGCAGTGCAGGATGGTCTGGATCAAACACCATCTCACGCCCTCCAGGTCCGTTCCCTCCAAGGAGGGCACGCAGTATCCCTGCTTCCATCCTGGAGTGACCCACGGGCGCCAGTCCTGGGACTTGGGCCAAG
>ML096850.1:2178-15528 GCA_003697995.1 Taxidea taxus jeffersonii | reverse complement strand
CCCCCCCCCCACCCCACCCCAGGCCAGTTAAGTCCCAGCGCCTGAGTGGGGGGAGGTGAGCCTGAGCAGCAGGTGCTTTTAAAGCTCCCGAAGTGACTCTAGGGGTTCTCAAACCGGATGGCACACTGCAGCCACCCAGGAAGGAGAAAAAGGACTGTTGGGGACCCCCAAGCCCAGACATTCTGAGGAAGTTAAAGGGAGTGTGGCCCGGAGAGCAGGAGTTTAAAATCTCCCGAGGTGACCCTACAGAGCCACAAGCACCGCATTATATTCCCAGAGCTCTGAACAGAAAGCCGTTTCCCTGAGAATCGACAAGACAAGAGGGTACCCTCTGCCTTGCACTGATGCATCTACCAAAGAGAACGACATACGTTCGCGGTCTCCGAAGTCTTAAGAGCGGAAATAAACCATGAAGCAACTCCGTTTTGGGGATTGCAATTTCAGTTCCAAAACCAATCTGCCGCCCCACTAACAGATGAGCCTCCTGTTTTCTAGCAGGACTTCTCCAATTCTCTCTGGATTCTCTAAAGGCACCAACCTGCCTTTCCTCCCCCTCTCTGCAGGCCCCTCCCTCCCCCACCCTGCACGCAGACCCAGCACACCACCCTGGAGCCAGCGTGCACAGCCAGGGCTGGGGGTCAGGGTGGGCTCCGCCGCACTCCACCTCAGCAGGTAGGCCTGCCTGTCCTTCCTGGCTCCTTCTCTGGTCCCACTGGAGGCACTGGCTTGGGCTGTAGCATGGCCTGCTGGGGGTGAGCGCGGGCCCCAGCCCCAGCCAGGGCTCACCTCCTGGAGCTGACCAGTATGCCACCTGGGTGGCCTTCCTCCCCCAGAGCCCTGCATGTGGCCTGCCGGTCTCCCGCTCCGCCACCAAGCACCTCCTGGTGAGGACCCAGCTTTACTACATGGAATCATACTTTCCCAGGACTGCAATCTCTTTGTTTGTTTTCTTTTGGTCTCCACATTTTCTCATGGGCATCTTCCTCCCTCCGAGGTATCTGCCTTGCACACTACTGTTCAGTGTGGAGGGGGGAGAGAAAGAGGCATTTCCTCTGTGCCCTCCCGTGAGTCCACGATCCCCAGCTGTAGGACTCGGGGAAGGCCATCCAAATAGGGCGCAGATCTCGTTTTAGAGCAAATGGCCGGGACACCTCGCATGAATCAGGCTTTTAAAGCAGGCTTCATTCAAAGCCATACTGTGGATGGAGAGTTATAAAACAACCTATTGTCCATTTTACTTTGAGGCCCCTTTATAATCCACTGTTGTGAATTTCCAAGTTAGAGTGCCTTTTATTTGATTATTCAAAACCTTTCTTTCCTTCTCTTAATTGAGGGTTCCCAGGGAGTTTAGATATTTTAATCTCTATACAAGAAAATGAAACAGCTTTATCATTTGAAGTTTTCAAGGATTTGTTTTTCCTTATAATCAGACATATTCTTCAAGGTACAAGGGGAGAAAGAACTCTCCAGAGTCCTGTAACACTTCTGGACTTAGCTGCCTACAGAAGCCACTGAACTAACCAAATGTTTAAAATCTCATTTAGAAGTTTTTTCTAGTAAAGTGAAATTTACCAGTCTGCATTTATTGTTTTTCTAAAAAGCAAATTAACATCTTCTTATTTTACAAAAACAATCTCTTTAATTTCCAGTGCTTGAAAATGAAATTTGATATACTCTATATCCTTCGCATAAAAGCACAGGCCAGGGCAGCCCCCCACCCACCGCCGCCTCGCCCCTGGTTTTCCAAGAGACTCATCCTAGAGGCGCAATTCTCCCCCTCCCCCGCCCGGGATCCAGCACACATGGTCTGGCCACTCAGGCATAAGTGGTTTGTGGCGTTGCGTCTCAGTTTAAGGACATGTCCTTGTTCATATCTATGATTTATTTGCTGCTGAGTCTTTGGTCAGAAATGCAACCCCGGCCATAACATTTTCCTGACGATCCGCCTTATACTGTGGTTTCTGGGAACGCATCACAGGGAAAGGCCAGGGACTCCCTACTCTTAAGTTTCAAAACACTTCTCCCTGGGTGAATCCAGTTCTTTTTCAATGAATAGGAAGTCCCAAGGGAGTAGGGGTACAGTGAGGGTAAAGGACAAGGACAACGAACAAACTCTTGGGAAGGAAAGACCCTATCTGGATGTCAACATTTGGAAGAAGAGATAAAAAATGTCCCCCCCGTGAGTGGGTGACCCTTGTAGACGTTGGGAGCCTGGCAAGAACAGGGGGTGGTGGGGTACCAGGAGGCTTGGTTCCTTCTGGTTCTACAGTCACAGCTGACTATGAGGTCATGATCCCGAGGACCTCACTCGACCTCTACCCCACCTTAAAGGGAAGACATAAGGAAGAAATAGGAGGGCGCCTCGGGGGCTCAGTCAGTTAAGCATCTGCCTTTAGCTCAGGTCATGATCCCACACTGGGCTCCCTGCTCTGCAAGGAATCTGCTTCTCCTCTCTGCCTCTCTGTCTCTCATGAATGAATGAATGAATGAATGAACGAATGAGTGAAAAAAGGAGTAACAGGAGGAGTAGGAAGACTGTGTTGATTTACCACTTCTCTATGCCCAAGTTCTTAGCCTATAAAACAAAGGGCCAGTACTAGATAATTTCCTAATCTTTTTTTGTGTGTGGATACTTTTGAGCTGATGGCTCCTTCTGATCAACTTCTTGGCTCTTTTTTTTTTTTTTAATTAATTTATTTGAGAGAGAGACAGAGAATGAAAAGGAACAAGTGGGGGGGCAGAGGGACAAGCAGGCTCCCCTCTGAGCAGGGAGCCCAATGCGGGGCTCGATTCCAGGACCCTGGGATCATGACCTGAGCCTAAGGCAGAGGCTTAACCCACTGAGCCAGCCAGGTGCCCCAACTTCTTGGCTCTTACTTCTTTGAATTTAGCAATCCAATTTCCCACCCCACCAGCTAATTTCAAAAGCTTTACTGTACTTGGCTTTATAATTCTAAGAAACTGGGTCCATATTATAAAAAATATGCTGGAAATTCAGACATTCACTGGAATATCCCATTGTATTCTAACCTACTCAATCAGTTAGTCCTGGAGGTTTATTAGGGGACTGCGTGGGGGGGGTGTGTGTGTGTGCTTATTGTTCTTTTGATGCTGTTTTTTTTTTTTTTTAAAGATTTTATTATTTATTTATTTGTTAGAGAGAGAGAGAGAGAGAGAGCAAGCACAGGCAGACAGAGTGGCAGGCAGAGGCAGAGGGAGAAGCAGGCTCCCTGCCAAGCAAGGAGCCCGACGTGGGACTCGATCCCAGGACGCTGGGATCATGACCTGAGCCGAAGGCAGCTGCTTAACCAAATGAGCCACCCAGGTGTCCCCGATGCTGTTTTTTTAATGAGGGTACTGGAATCAAACCCAGAAACCATTTGAATGGGTTGGTTTCTCCTTTTCTTCTGGCTGGGGGCACGTTCACCATCCCTGTGGAAGCGCTGTCCCTGGGAAGGCAGAGACAGGAGTGATTCAACACCTGAAAGCTACTCCACCTGGTGCCAGGGCAGCAGGAGGTGAGGACAGCTGGGAGGACAGGGCCAAGGACCAGCTTCTCCCTGCTCCTCAACCAGACAAACTTTCCAACGAAGCCTGTCTCCTACCTGCTGGAAGTGGTGTGAGAACCAAAAGAGACAAATGCCCTAGGGCCTCACAAAAGTAAAAGTTCACATAAAAGTAAGAGAAACAGTTTTCAAACTTAAAAAAAAAAACAACAAACAATTTAGTTGAATACTGGCTTGTAATCTTATAAATGTTTGATACTGTAGCCAAATAATTTTTAAAAACTGACATGCAAATCAAGCATTATAAAAAATTACACCTATTTTCATGAAGATCAAATACCTCAGTAGACCTACTTTTTTCTGTAGCACACAATCACCACATTGAGAATACAGCCATACCTCCAATATATTGCTGGTTTGGTTCCAGACCACCAAAATAAGGCAAATACCGCAACAAAGTGAGTCAAATGAATTTTCTGCTTGCCTAGTACATATGAAAGTCATGTTTATACATACTGTAGTCCACCGAGTGTGCAATAACATTATGTCTAAAAAACTAATGTACACACTTGAATTTAAAAATACTTTATTACTGGGTGGCTCAGTGGGTTAAAGCCTCTGCCTTCGGCTCAGGTCATGATCTCAGGGTCCTGGGATTGAGCCCCGCATCAGGCTCTCTGCTCAGCGGGGAGCCTGCTTCCTCCTCTCCCTCTGCCTGCTTCTCTGCCTACTTGTGATCTCTGTCTGTCAAATAAATAAATAAATAACCTTTTAAAAAATACTTTATTACTAAAAACTGCTATCATCTGAGCCTTCAGCACGTTGTAATCGTTTTGCTGGTAGAGTCCTCCCTCATTGTTGATGGCTGCTGGTTGATTAGGATGGCAGTAACTCAAGGTGGGGTACCCGTGACAATTTCTTAAAATAAGACAAGGAAGGCTGGTCCATCAATCAACTCTTCCTTTCAAGAATGATTTCTCTGCACATGTGCTGCAGTTTGATATCATACTTTTTAAAATTTTTATCTTAATTTCAGTGTGGTTTACACACAGTGTTGTATTGGTTTCAGGTGTAGAATACAGGGACTCAACGATTCCATATATCCATATCCATATTCTATATATTCCGTATCAGTGCTCATCATGATGAGTGTACGTTAAGATTTTATTTGTTTGCCAGAGGGAGCGATAAAGAGTGAAAAAGTGCAAGCATGAGTGTGGGAGAAGGGCAGAGAGAGAATGAGAGACAGGCTCTCTGCCGAGCAGGGAGCCCGATGTGGAGCTCAATCCCAGGACCCTGGGATCATGACCTGAGCTGAAAGGCAGATGCTTAACCAACTGAGCCACCCAGGTGCCCCATAAGTGTGCTCTTAATCCCCTTTCCCCAGTTCAGGATATTACTACAACAGAATATTACTCAGCTGTAAAAAATAATGAAATCTCGCCATTTACAACAACATGGACAGAGCTAGAGAGTATGATACTAAGTCAGAGAAAGACAAAGACCATCTGATCTCATTCATATGTGGAATTAAAGAAAGAAAACAACTGAAGAGTTTGCTACCATGTTACGCACAGAACTTCTTTCAACTCTGGAGTCAGTCCTCTCAAACCCTGCTGCTGCTTTATCAGCTAAGTTTACGGAATGTTCTAAATCCTTTGTCATCATTTCAACAGTCTTCCCAGCATCTTCACCAGGAATGGATTCCATCTCAAGAACCTGCTTTCTGTGCTCCTGCACAAGAATCGGCTCGTCATCTGTTCGAGTTGGACCCTGAGAGCACAGCAGTGCAGTCCCGTCCACAGGCTCCTCTTTGGATTCCCATTCTCTGGCCCCTTCTGCCCCACCTGTGGCTCCTTCCTCCACCAAGTCTTGGACCCTCAAAGTCATCCATGTGGGTTGGACTCCCTTCTTCCAAACTCCTCTTGTTGCTGATGTTCTTCTTCCCATGAATCACAGATGTTCTCACTGGCATCTAGAATGGTGAATTGTTTCTGGAAGGTTTTTACTTAGCCTAGATCCATGAGAGGAATCACCGTCTCTGGCAGCTGTAACCTTATGAAATGCATTCCTTCAATAAGAAGACTTGAAAGATGAAATGACTCCTTGGTCATGGGCTGCAGGATGGATGCTGCGTTGGCAGGCATGAAAACCACATTACTCTCACTGTCCGTCTCCATCAGAGCTCTGGGGTGACTGGGTGCATTGTCAGCGAGCAGCAGTATTTTGAAAGAAATCGTGTTCTCTGAGCATTTGGCCCCAACGGTGGGTTTACCGTATTCAGTAAACCGTGTTGTAGACAGACGCAATGTCATCAAGACCGTGTTGTTCCATTTGTAGGGCCCAGGCCGAGTAGACTGAGCACGATTCTGAAGGGCCCTAGGATTTTCAGAATAGGACGTGGGCCCTGGCTCCACTGAGAGTCACTAGCTGCATTAGCCCCTCACAGGAGAGCCAGACTGTCCTTTGCAGCTTTGAAGCCAGGCATACTTGTCTCTGGCTGTGAAAGTCCTGGATGGCGTCGTCTCCCAACAGAAGGCTGTTTGGTCTACACTGGCGGTCTGTTGTTGAGTGTAGCCGCCATCCTGAGTTCTCTGAGCTGCATCCTCTGAATGACTTGCTGCAGCGTCTCCACTGGCACCTGCTGCCTCACCTTGTCCTTTCATCTTACAGAGTCGGCTTCTTTCCTTAATCCCACTGACAAACTTCCGCTGCTTCAGATGTTTCTCCCGCAGCTTCCTTACCTCTCAGCCTTCATAGAACTGAACGGAATTAGAGTCTTGCTCTGGATTGGGCTTTGGCTTAAGGGAGTGTTGTGGCTGGTTTGATCTTCTGTCCAGAACACTCAGACCTTCTCCATATCCGTGATAAGGCTATTTCCCTTTCTTACTAACCATGTCTCACGGGCGAAGGCCTTTTAATTTCCTTCAAGAACTTTTCCTCCGCACTCACAGCTTGGCTGACCGTCTGGCACAAGAGCTTAGCTGTCATAAGGTCAGCCTTATGAATACGTAGTGCCTAGATCATTTGCTGAGGGTGGGGACAATGCTTCCATGCCCAAGCCCACATTCCATACCTCCCTGCTGAAGCCTTTAGTATCCACAATATCTGGAGACACAGTGTTGCTGGTGGAGGGAACGCACCGGCCTAAATTCGCACAAATGCATATACAACTTATGGTCTCATTTTTTTCCAGCAGCGTGAGTGTGCTTATTTCTTTATGCTTAGCTTTAAAAATCAGCTTTGTGAGGTATAATCTACAAACTATAAAAGTACCCATTTAGAAGGTACAAAGAGGATGGTGACCAACACATACACCCATTTAGTCACACCTCAGCCAAGATGAGAAGATTCCCACCACCCCGAAAAGTTCGTTCTTGTCCTTTTGCATTCAGTTATGGTCCCAACCTCTCAACAACCACCAGTCCGCTCTGACACCTTCCCTGGACAGATTTAGCCTGCCCTGGAAGTTCGCACGAAGGGAACAATGCAGCACCGCTCCTTTGGCTCGGACCTCTTTTGCCCCATGTGATGGGTTGGAGACTGAGCCATGTTGCTGAGTGTGTAAGTCATCTGGTTTTTCCTGTGCTCATTGTTGCATTACTGAATGAATATCCCACCCTGTCTTCCACCCCCTGCAGGCGGGCATGTGGGTTTTCCCACCCATTACGTCTGATGAGTAGGGCTGCTGTGAACAGCTGCAGGTGAGTTTTTTGGCTGACAGTTGCTGCCCCTTTCCTTGGCTAAACACCTACAAGTGGACCGGTTGGGTCATTTGGTGAGGACACATAAACTTTAATAAGAAATAACCAAACAATTCTCTAAAGCACCAGGGCCATTTTAGACTCCCGCCAGAGAAGTATGAATTCCGCTAGCTCTGCATCCTTGCCATAACTCGGCATTCTCATTTTGGCATGAATTTGGGCAGGTGGGTGTGCAGTGGATTTAACTGGCATTTCCCTGACGACTGCTGACGTTCAGTATCTTTTCTTGTGCTTTTGTGCTGCTCACCCAGCTTGTTTGGTGAAGTTCTGTTCTTATGCCTTGCCCATTTGTAAGGAACTTCGATTGGGTTGTAAGAATTCTTCATATTTTTTGAAAACAGGTTTCCTTTCAAATGTATGGAGCACGAATCCTGTCCAGGGCTTGCCTTTTCATTATCTTAATGGTGTCTCTCGAAAAACATAACTGTTTGTTATCATCAGGTCCAACTTCCCAATTTCCTTCTATGCCCAGCACTTGTGTGTGGGGTTGTGCCCTGCACCAAGGGCTTGGAGATTCGATTCTAGAAGTGTTGTCAGCCAGAATTTTTTGACAAAGTGCAAGGTGTGGAAAGCTCACTAGAGAAGAGGCACAAGATGGGGAAGAGGAGGATAAAATGAAAAAGGAAACAAATGAAAAATGAAAAACTTAAAGACAAAACAGACCTGGCCCCTTGGATAACTACCCATATGATGGAACTGTGAAAACAACCGCATTCCCACAGAGCCGAAACCTGACTAAAATGGCTATGGACTAATGGAGAATCGCGCAGTCGGTCTTTATCACTTCCTGGGAGTCTCAGAAATTCAGGGTGGATTCCTTCCTGCAGAAATGAAGAATACAGGCTACAGACCAATGGTTGGGGAGAGCGATGGGGAGCTCAGAGACGGGGCTGGTGCCTCGGGTACAGAACACACTCACCCACACGAGGTGCTCACACACTCGCACACGCTGTGTCCCAACACACTCGCCCACACGAGGTGCTCACACACTCACACACGCTGTGTCCCAACACACTCGCCCACACGAGGTGCTCACACACTCGCACACACGATGTCCTAACACACACATATTATGTACCAATACACTCAGTCACACAGTGTACTAGTGCCCACACACAGGACATACACACTCGCACACACTATGTACTCATACTACATACTAACACACACTCGTACACTATGCACTCACACATTTGCACATACGAGGTACTAGCACACACACTGCACTAGCGCTCACACACGTACTGCCACACTCGCACACACGATGTACTGATACACTCACTACACACACTCACATACTACATACACTCACAGATTTTATATATGTGTATGTGCGTGTGCATAATTATTTTTTTCTACTTCAAGACCATACATGACTTGCCAAACCATTTTTAGCTTATCACATCTCTTAAAATAATCAAAGTGGAATGAAATCCGAAAATAAAAAACAAATATCCTTCAGCAAGTGGCAAGAGGTCAGACCCAGGAGCAGTTTAAAAGAGTAACTAAACCAAGTATGCAGAGTTGGGCCAAGAGGTGACTAAGAGGGAAGGAGATAAGATCTGTCTACACGTACCTAGAGGCGGTAAACAACTCGGAAAGCGACAAACCAAGCCAGCCCACAACAAAGGCTGACCAGGAATTTGCTGTGTATCAAGGAAAGGAAGTGGACGAGGGCAAGGAAGCCTTCCCACTCGGGGTTCTCTGTGAGCCGGCAAGCACCGGCCGGCCGCCTCCTGCTTCCCTGCTCCCAGCCCTCTCCCCACAAGGCGCCTCTGGCCTGCCTCGTGCCCCCCACCGCACAGGCTCCCCCAGCTCTGCCCGCCCCGCCCCCATGAGTGAATGCCGGACCCCTCCTGGCAGGACTCTGAGATCTAACTGCATCTGCTTGGAAACCCACACAAAACTGCAGACCACATCCCTCGCTGGCTCCAGACCCTGCTGGGTAAAGTAGAACCACCTCAGGTTGGCCTCAAGACCCCTACAATCTAGCCCCAGTCCTTCCCAAGTCTCGTCAGATCTTTTGCTCAAGGAAACCAGCCTTCCTAACCACTCTCCATATAGCACTTAGTACCTTGTGTCCTCCTTCCAATCAGATTCAAGTTAAACTCAAGATACTATCATCTTCGATGTATGATGCAGGGGATTAAAAAGAATGAGGACAGAAATGTGGACCTTGCCTTCAAGAAGTGCATAATCTAGCAGAAGACACATATATAAACAACTGAACCATGTTACGTTACCTTTTTTACACTGCAGTATTTATGCTGGTGACATCAAAACAATATTGTAAAACCATAAAGGAGAGTGAAATGAGTTTTTCCAGGAAGGTTTGGAAAATATGTCCCAGAAAAGCCTGTCTTTAGAATTAGGAAAAGGGTATGTGTGAGTGCAGGTTGGGCGTGTGTGTGTGTTGGGCATGTGTGCGTAAGTGTGCGGGCTGGGCATGTGCGTGTTGGGCACGCATATGTGTGCAGGTGCGTGTTGGGTATACGCACATGAGTATGTGTTAGACGTGTGTGTGTCTGGCGTGTGTGTGCGCAAGTGCGTGTTGGCTGAGTGTGTGTTGGGTGTGATGGAGAGGCAGAGTGAATCTGCGATCACAGTGGTGAGGCCTGGCATGAGAGTCTGACTTAAACACTTGGTTTCAGCTGATGGGCAGCCCTGGGCAGCCCCATTGGCACTATGGGGCAGGAAGAAGGGCCAAGAGCAAGCTCTGGGAAAGGTTTCATATCTTGCTACAGAGTTTAAACTTAATCTTGCAGGCAAAGCGAAGTCACTAGGAATTTAAGGGCAGAATGCAGCACGAGGGGCCCAGAGTTGTCTCTCTCTCTCTCGTTGAGCCCCGTGTTTTCTAAATATGCATTTGTAAGGAAGGGACACAGGGCTGACGTGTGCCACACTTCAGCACAGTGACAGCTAAACCAGACGCAGGGTCGCCGGTTCAAGTGGCTGCCGGCTACAGATGCCCCTTCACGGGAGCCTGGCTGCAAGCCCAGAAGGAAGACAGAGCCCAACCCTGTCCTGCCAGGGACGTGGGCACCCACAGTTCTTCCTTCTTACCTCTCAGTGGCTGCTTACTCCATCTCTCCGGGGGCACACTTAGCAATTAGGAACGGATGCTCTCTTTTTCCTCACTTCAGAATATGCCTATCAAACTGTGGTAACAGGCAGTGTGGTGCTTTTCCAGCTGGCTACTGTGGAGGTTAGGTCTCATCCTACAGTCAGGCACCTTGTGGGGTTGGGGGGGTGGTTGGTATCTATAGCTGTGAAAACAACCAAAAGATGTCTGGGGGCCTTTCAGACCTTCCACATAGTGCCTGTGAAGGTCTTGAGTTACCCTGTGTAGTTCTTATACTGTTTATCAATCCAAACGATGTTTAAAAAAAACAACAACAATAAGCGAAGCAGGATTTATACACACTCACAGAGGTTCAATTCTTTCATTGCCTAGTAATATTGTCCTGTTCAGTGTTAGTCAATGAAAAAAAGGAAAAGCCTAACTAAAACACGTATTTCAATACGTGCGTATCTCAAGTGCGTCTAAAACTTGGAGGCCTAGACCTTCTTTTGGAGGGAGGCACGTTGGTGGGGCAGCTCCATGAGAGAGCGGATGGGTGTGCTGAGCCCCGGGCAGATGCAGGCATGGTGCTGGGGGGTGCCTGAGCTCGGGGAGCAGAGCCTGCACTCCCAAGCTGACGCCCACAGTGCTGGGCAGTCCCAAATGTGCCTACCGTGGTGGGCTGGTGCACGTCCAAAAGAGAGACTGCCTCCACTGAAACCTGGACCACAGACCTGAACAGACACCCCATCCAGGGAGATAACGCCACCAGCAAGGAAGCACATGCAGGTGCCCCGCACGTCATCAGGGACATGCAAACCAAGGCAACGAGAGAGCACTACACAGGAAGTGTAGGAAGACGGGATCAGGAAGACGGGAATCCAGACACTGGCCACACCAGAAGCACGACAGTGGGTGTACCAGGAGCTCTCACTCACTGCTGGAGGGAGTGCAGACCCATGCAGCAACAACAGAAGATAGCCTGGCAGAGCTTTTGGTTTTTGTTTCCTTTTTAAGGTTTATTTGTTTATTTGAGAGAGTGAGAGAGAGGGAACATGAGGGGGGCAGGAGCAGAGGGAGAGAAGCAGACTCCTGGCTGAGCTCGGAGCCTGCCTCTCTGGGGCTGGATCTCACAACCCTGAGATCATGACCTGAGCCGAAAACAAAGAGTCAGATGCTCAACCGACTGAGCCACCCACACGCCCAAGTCTGGCAGTTTCTTACAGAACTAAACATATTGTTACCATAGGATCCAGCAACCCACCTGAAAACTTATGTCCACATCACTTATCTACACACACAAAAACATGATTACAGCAACTTTTCCATAATTATTGAAAGCAGCAAAGATGTCCTTCAGTAAGTGAATGGCTAAATGAACAGCTGGTCCAGCCAGACGATGGCATATCATTCGGCACTGAGAAGAGATGAGCTATCAACCTTCAATGTACTGTCACTGAGGGAAAGAAGCCAATCTGAAAGGCTACATATGGTATAATTCTGGGAAAGACTGAACTATGGAGAGAGTTAAAAATCAGTGCTCCCATGGGTTGAATGGGGGAAGAGTGAACAGGGGGAGCAGGGGATTTGGGGGCAGGGAGACTACTTTGTGAGATACTGTACGGTGCATACATGACATCACACGTTGGCCCAAACCCACAGTGTGCCCAATAGAGAGTGAACCATATCGTACACTGTGGACTCCAGGTGACAATGGCGTGTCCATGTAGGTTCACTAATGAGAAGAAATGTCCCGCTCTGGTGGGGGAAATGGGTCGTGGGGGAGGCTGTGCGTGTGTGGGAGCAAGGAATATATGGGATTTCCCTGCACCCTCCCCTCAATTTTGCTGTTTAAAAAAACCAGGAAGTCTTCATGTAGACCACAAAACAGAGAGGCGCCACTGCTTCTGGGAGAAATGCCACCTGAAGAGCACTTGCTGCCCCCCAAGCCTCCTGTCATCCTGTATCCCAGCATCTCTCTGACGTGCCTTTCAATGGATAGGGTATGTGGAACTGCCCAAATTTCACAGAGTGAAGAGACTGCCAGACCAGGGCCACGCAAGTGAGAGAAGTGGGGGTCAATGGCAGGGACCCCGACTGCCCAAGCATGCTCCCCTGGGGCCCTTTCCTGGCTCCATACTAAGTTCCCTTAAAAGTGGCACCTGACCTTTTGGTGTGCCGGTGAGTGTTCAAACTCCAAACTCTTGACGTGGTGGCTGTAGTTCGTGCATACTTTATTTTTATTTTTTATATATTTATTTATTTACTTGACAGAGAGAGATAGCAAGAGAGGGAACACAAGCAAGAGGAGTAGGAGAGGGAGAAGCAGACTCCCCACTGAGCAGGGAGCCTGAGGTGGGGCTCAATCCCAGGACCCTCAGGATCAGGACTCGAACTGAAGGCAGATGCTTAAGGACTAAGCCTCCCAAATGCCCCAGTTTGTGCATATTTTAAAAGAGCACCCTAGCCTAATCTTTCAGAAAAGGGCAGGAAATTCAAACCCAAAGCCTTCTCTGTCCATACCAACTTGGCTTAAGTCACTTCTGTAAGTTTTCAGTCCACATACACCTCAGAGATAACTCGGGTTTGGTTCCAGGCCACCACGGTGAGTGATGATCACAGTAAAGCAAGTCAAGTGAACTTTTCGGTTTCCCAGGGCATATACAAAGCTATGTTTATGTTATAGGGTAAGCTAATAAGTGTGCAAGAGCATTATGTCTAAAACAATGTATATCCCTTAATTAAAAAGTACTTTATAGCTAACAGACACTAACCACATTTGAGCTTTCAGTGAGTCATAATCACTGGTCGCAGGTCATTATAATGAAAACAATAACCACGAAAAAGTTCGAAATGTTGCAGAAGTTACCAAAATGTGACATGGAAACATGAAGTTAGGAAATACTGTTGGAAAAATTGTGCTGATAGACTAGTTTGATGCAGAAGTGCCACAAACCTTTAATTTAAAAAAGAAAGAAAGAAAGAAAGAAAGAAAGAAAGAAAGAAAGAAAGAAAGAAA
>RCUC01099658.1:0-36625 GCA_003697995.1 Taxidea taxus jeffersonii | reverse complement strand
GTGTGTGTGTGTGTGTGTGTGACATCACTGGGATTCAGAAAGCTAGAATCTGGAAGCTTCCACCATCTCAATGGCCTCTGAGCACCCAAGAAGCTGGAGCAGGGCTCTGGAGAAACCATTCTCATGCCTCTGGAAACTTGGCTGCCCTGGGAACAGACAGAGGGGGCAGAGAGATGATCACCACTTCACTTCTGCTCTCTGAAGTTCAGCAAGTGCTTCCAGTCGGCCAAATTAAGAATCTTAGCCACAAGAGAGTCTGGGAATGAAGTTCCCAAAATTTCATCCTCTGCAGAACAAGAAGATACACTAGCAGGAGCGTGGATTGCAAGTTGTGTGAGCATCCACTCCATGAGGCACAGAGAAGCTTTGATACATCTCACACCACTGGGATAGTAAGAGCAAGGAAAGTTAGAATGCCTCCTGGCTTGCTACATGAACCTCTCTGTAACTCAACCCCATAGTTCTCTTGGGAGCAAAAAGCCTATTCAGAGAAATGACAGATTCAGAGAAAATATTGCAAACAACAACAAAGGATCACTACCCTCATATTTAAATAGTCCTTACAACTTAATAAAGATGAATATCACAGTATAAAAATAAAAAGCAGGTATAAACCTAATCCATTAAAAAAAATAGCCTGTGAACAGATAATGCTAAAATCATGCTAAATAATTACATTAAATAAATAAATAAGTAAATAATGCTAAAAATGCTAAATCTCAGTAATTATCAAAGAAAACATGAAGGTAACCAGGAGAGACATTTTTTCAGATTCAGAAAGATTAAAAAGATTGATTTCATGTTGCTGAGAGTAGAGGAAACTGACCTTCCAAGTAACTATTCATATAAATGAAGTTTTCCAGAGGGCAGTATAAATTTGTTCTTTGACCCTGTAAGTTCCCTACTAAAGATCTTTGGTAAGGAGAACTTTAGAAAAGTCCAGATGAGGCATTCTTCCCGAACTTTTGTTGTAATAATTTTTTTAAAAAATCTAAATGGACACCAAGTATACTATGTAGCCAACAAAAAGGTTTAGATGTTTACATTTTGACATGCAAAGATCTCTGTGAAATAGTAAGTGCAAAAAAAGATTAGGAGATGGCATGTGTGTATCATTCCATCTTATCTAGAAATGTGTGTATTTATATGTATGTTTACATATTGAAAATATGGGGGGAAATACTTTGAAATGTCAACATTGCCTCTGAATCTTAGGACTACTTTTATTCTCTTCCTTATATGTTGCTGTGCTGTTTTTTTTTTTATTGTTGTTGTTCTTTTTTTTTTTTAAGCATATGTCACATTTATTAATAGAAAAATCACTATAAAACTTCTTTTCCCCCTTTGAGAGGAAATTTGGGCCTTGAGAAGCTTATTAGGCACAATGACTGCCTTTATTCTTCTCCACATGCTTTAGAAAACCAACCTTCTCAGACCCCTTGAAGTAAGGGTGTTTAGATCTGAGACATGGAGCTTGGGGCCATGGGATTAATTAGAGTTGTGGCAGGAGGAGTGGTGAGGAGGGAGATGTGCTAATTTTAGAATCTCTGCTAGAAAGTTGTTCCAGGATTCCTGTAATGTCCCCTCATACATGCTTAGCTCTGTCCTCCAGCCCCCCTCCTCAGTGACTGCAGGACTAACCCAGGCAGAAATGACTTTTCATTGTAACAAAATGATCAAAATCTCTGCTGCTTTAAATAGAGATGTTTGGCACCCTTTGGATGGCAGGTCTGGCAAGCTGGGGTTCTCAGCACTCACCCTAGTTAGAGGCTCTGCAGTGAAATCTGTGGGATTTCAGCTTTCCCTTCATCTCCAACATCTCTAAGAAAAAACTCCCCATTATCTGTACACTGGGTAGTACCATCTGCCCATGAAGTCATCCAGCTCAAATCCTCGGGACTCTGGCATTCCTGCTCCACCCTCACTGTTACTTAACTTCTCTCACTTTTTCTCCTCTTCCCCTTCCTCAAGACAAGGATTTAGAACATATTATTAAAAGTATACATTGTGGGGGCACCTGGGTGGCTCAGTCAGTTAAGTGTCTGACTTGATTTCAGCTCAGGTCTTGATCTGAGGGTCGTGAGTTCAGCCTAGCATAAAAAGCATACTTTGTGGGCCCTTTATAGAATCATAGAACTTTATCTCTTAAGGGACCTAAAAAATAGTATAAGGCATAATGGCTTTCTTTTATTTGGCATAGCTTAAAAGCCAATCACATTATATATGTAGTGCTTTCTTAAAATAGATAATGGGATGACAACATCTTGAGATTTAAATAGGTATTTGACAAAAGAAGATATATAAAAACTGCCAATAAGCCCATTCAATGTCTCCAAACTTCATTAACTACCAGGAAAATGCAGATAAAAAACCATAATGAGATATCAAATCATAAAGACTGATCATGCAAACTGTCGGCAAGGATGTGGAGCAACTGGAACTCTCATACACAGCTAGTAGGTGTGTGAAATGGTACTGCCTCTTTGCAAAAATAGTTTAGCAGTTTCTTACAAAGTTAGCTATATGTTTCATTATAGTCCATCCATTCTCCTACTATATTTTTCCCCAGAGAGAAATGAAACAAGTCTACTAAATAACTCACACAAGAATTTTCGTAGCAACTGGATTCATAGTAACCCCAAACTGGAAACAACCCAATGTCCATCAGCTGATAGGTAGAGAAACAAAATATGATACATCCACATAATGGAATGCTTCTCAGTGACAAAAAGGAACAAATCATTGATATATATATATATAAATTTTCTATGCTGAGTAACAAATCCCCATACATAGGGGCGCCTGGGTGGCTCAGTGGGTTAAGCCACTGCCTTCGGCTCTGGTCATGATCTCAGGGTCCTGGGATCGAGTCCCGCATCGGGCTCTCTGCTCAGCAGGAAGCCTGCTTCCCCCCGCCTCTCTCTGCCTGCCTCTCTGCCTACTTGTGATCTCTCTATCTGTCAAATAAATAAATAAAATATTTTTTTTTAAATCCCCATACATATATTGACTTTAGATAACACATATTTATCATCTCACAGTTTCTATGGGCCAGAAGTCTGGGCACAGTTTAACAATTTCTTCTCGAAGACTGCAGTCAAGATGTCATCCAGGCCTTGGTTCTTATCTGGAGGCTTGACTGGCAATGGAACCACTTCCAAGTTCATGCAGGTTTTTGGAAGAATTCTTTCCCTCGTTGGCTTTAAAACCAAGGCTTTTCACTGGTCATCAACTGAGGCCACCCTCATATCCTGGAGGCTGCCCACTGTTTCTTGTCACATAGCCCTTTGCATAAGCCCTTGCACAACATGGCAGCTCGCTTCTTCAAAGCAAGGGAAAAAGAGAACAAGTCTGCTGGCAAGACAGAGACTTATATAAAGTAATGTGATCAGGAGAATGATAGCCCATTACCTTTGCGTATTCTAGAAACAAGTCACAGATCCTGCCCATATTTGGAGGAGGGGCTCATATAAGTGCCTGAACATGGAAAACAGGAGTCATGTAGGGCTGGCTACCTTCCAGTCCATCCTCCATAACTTACAACACAGAGTCTCAAAAATACTGTGTTGAGCAAAGGAAGCTAAACACAAAAGAGTACGTAATTTATAATTCCATTTGTATGACATTCTAGAAAAACCCACAGGACCAGATCCCTGGTCATTCAGGGATCAATGTTTGCCTAGGGAACAAGGGAATTGAGGGGGTTGACTACAGAGGGCACAAGGCAAGTTTTCGGGTTATAAAAAGTACCTCTCTTGACTTGTGTGATGATTAGTTGGGCATATACATTTGTCAAAGCTCATCAAACCGTACATTTTAAATTGATATATTTTATGCATATTATACCTCTGTCAAGTATATTTTTAATGGCTTTATGAATGTCATATTTTTATCACTGTTTGCCTATGGAGAAACTGAGGTCCAAAACTTTTGCATAGTCACACAGCTGATGGAGCTGGAATTCTAAGGCAGGTCTAACGGCAAAATCAATTCCCTTTTCCTCTATCCATAACTTCTTATTTTCTTGCAAGCTGCAGAGACCTGGAAGGATAAAGGAAGATCCCCTAGGCCCTGCTTAGAGTAGCAGAGTCTCAAGCTTGTGTTTTCTGATTCCAAGTCAAGAGTTCTTTGTACTGCTAGGTCTGCCAGACTCCATTAAAGACTTGCAGCAGATTTTAAGAGTTATAAATGCATTTTTAAATTTATCCATATGTCTCATTATAAATACACTTAACAGAATTGTTCTCTTAAGACACATAATCAATCCTATAAGCCAGTTCTCATATGGTCATCCATGAAAATAAAGGTTTCAGAAGGTATGCTATATGCTGTTGGTTGCTTACCTTCTTTCTTCCCTACCAAGTCCTGAGTCTATTCAGATGTTTGGTAGCCATATGCTTCAGGGAAACACAGGTCCCTCTCTGGTGCAAGGGGATGAATCTTGGTTCCTTTCAGCTAGTTTTAGTCCTTCTTTTCCCACTGCAGTTCTGACCAGTGAGATGCAGTTCTGACCAGTGAGGTCTGAGAGGCATCTGCTGGGGGATTCTGGGAAGTCTACCAAGATTCTTAAAAGTAATACAAGAAGGGGGTCCTTTCTGGCAGGCATGAGAGTATGACCCATGAGAGTATGACCCAGGAACTCACTGATGACACAAAGGGATATGAGGACAAAAGTCTATCCCTGCCTGAGAATAAGAGTCAGAAGGATACAAAGCACTTAGGTCCTTAAGATTGATGTTGAGCTCCCAATGTACTAACCCCTGTGACACCCCCATCTCAGTGATAGAAGTAATACACTTTCTTTATTGACTTAATCATCACTGTTATTTGTAGCTCAATTCATCTTGCATACAGAAGATAAAAGCCAATACTGTCAAATGTCTTTTTTTTGTGCCCAACTCCATGGCACATAACATTCTTATAAATACTTATTGGCACTATATTACATTCAAAGCTGTATGGCAGGCAATTGGTGTTATATGCACCAAGATTAGTTTCATTCTCAGAAGTGTTTATTGTTAGCTACCAATTAGAAACAACCTCAACTGTCCATCTGATATTGGGTAAGTAAATTAGCAAAAATCCATATAGTGAGACACAATTAAAAATAAAGAAGTATCTGCATTTGTACTGATATGAAAAGATTTCCTAGATATGCTGCTATGTAGAAAAATGAAAGTCAGAATACTATATGGAAGACTTTGAAATCCATGGTCATGGAAAAGCATCTGAAGTTTCTTGCCAGTACTGTGGTGGTACAGGCAAGGAACTGGGAAGGTGGGCACAAGACCCTAAACAGAATTTTCACCAGGGATGGGACCACTGAGGACATAAAGTGATAACAGCACCATGAGAAGCTTGTTGCTATCAATGGCAGGATATTACGAGACCCACTGGTGGAGCTACAACATGGAAACATCTGGCAAGATCTGCTCCTTGAGGGAAAGCAGCAGGGATCAAGTGGTCATATAGCAGGACTGCTGTATGTGCTCTCATGTACATTCATGAATTCCCTATTTTTAAGCTATGAAGACATTTTTAAAAATCACATTTATAGAAACTCTGGTGTCACCAATGAATGCTACTTACCTCTCAGCATCAATATTGAGCTAACATAACATTAATCAAGGGCTCTCTGTGTGCCTGATGCCAGCCTCAACTCTATCTGGATTGGCTCATTTGATCCTTGTAGCCACACTATAAGCTGCATTTTATTGTTACCATCCTAATTTTTACAGCTGGGTAAACTGAGGCATCAACATGTTAACTACTGTTTCAGGATCACATAGTTGTTAAGTGGTATAGAAACAGGAATTGAGCCCAAAGTCCATGCCCAGAACACTCCACTAATCAACTTCTAGGGTTATTGGAAAGATTAAATGAACTCATGTGTGCTTAGTCACTGCTTGCCTTAGCCAGTTGTACTCAAGGAGGAGTCTGTGCACCAGCAGTGTTAAAATTTTGTTAGAAGTCTATTAAAATCCTTAGATATGTTGCCCAGGTTCAGCCATACTTGGATTTATGTGATCACTGCACGCTGACATGTCTCTTAGACAGCATTGAGTATATGAAGTCCCACCCAGCAGAGGAAAGAATAAACCCATACCCTGGCTGAGCCTTGGGGAAATGTACCTTGCTTTCTTGTTCCACAGTTTATTGACAGCTGTTTATTGACAATCACTGCACTAGGCCAATCAGAGGTATCTGACATGGTCTTAGGAGGTATTGAGACCCAACCATTCCCAGTCTGGCTATGTAATCTATGCACATCAAAACCAGCTGAATAATTCTGCTCAATTTTGGTACTCCATGGGACAGAGATCTCAAACTCCTTCCTTTCCCAGAGCCTGTCATATAATAGATGGTTAATAACAGTGCACTGAATGAGGATGCCATCACAGTTCTGGTGGTAGCTGTCTTTTATGCAGAGAGCACCTAACAGAAGCTCTCAGCCTTGGCTGTCCATTATAATGACCTGGAGAGCTTCTAAAAATCCCCAGCCTCAAGCCAGTCATATCAGAATATCTGAAGGCGGGGAAGGAGAGGGAAGGACAAGGTGTGAATAGTTTTGAGAGCTCCCCAGGTGATTCCAATGTGCTGCCAAGATGGAGGGCCTCTACGTTAGAAGAAGCCAAATTGCAGAGGGTTGATTTGGCAACTGCCAAACCAGCAGAGTCACAGTTTGAGATGCAATGGGTAAAGCACAGATGGCTTCCTCGAAAGCTGCTTCTACCCTCTACATCTTTGATGGGTATATGAGTGGAGCTGGGAGCAGCCAAGATCCTGTCTTAAGAAGTTCCTCAGCACAGTGAAAGGTGCAGCTGGAAGCATTTATGCTGGAAACCCTGACTGGGTGATAGTCCTAAAAATTATTGCCATATGTCTCCAGCAGGGAGGGCAGGGCCCACGTTTGTTCCCTCCAATCTCCACAGCCTTGCCTCCATCAGCTTCTCAGTCTTCACCCATGGGGGCCCCTGGAGCGGCTCCATTTAGTTTAAGAATTTTATAGAGCATCTAGATTTCTTGCAATAGGCCAGGCCCTAGAAATACAGATATAAATCCAATATCACCCCTTCCCTTGTGGAATTCACAGCCCAGAGAGAGAAACAGGAAATAAATCTACAGCTAAGATGTGGTATGATAAGGGCCATGAGAATACTACAGAGGAGAGAGATCTGTGAGGAGGGGGTGAGGAGGGGGCTTGAGGAGGTTCCAGAAGGCTTCTGAGAAGAAGTGGCAACAACACTGATGATTTTTTTTCTTTTTCTTTTGAAATACTCATATACATTTTTTAAAGTTTGGAATAATTTTAAACATGTATAGTTGAACACATCAATTTAATAAATATTCACATTTTGCTGTGCTTCTTTTCTTTTTTAATTAACATATAATGTATTATTTGTTTCAGGGGTATGGGTCTGTGACTCATCAGTCTTATATAATACCCAGTTGCTCATTACAACACATACCCTCCCCAATGTCCATCACCCAGCCACCCCATCCCCTACCTCCCTTATATAATATACCCTACCCAAAAGCAGGAAACAGGTGATTTAAGGCTGTAGCGCAGCCAGGACCATTTAGCTCCCCTGGGCCCCAAGACGCTTGCACTGAGCAATTAGCTTGAAGAAGGAGTCTTCCTGGGAACTGTGCACCCCACCAGGTGGATATTGATGCCGAGTGAGCTGATAAGAGGCCCCCCTGACTTGTTCAATAGTTAACCTGATAGAAGTACATATGTGGCTTGTCAGGCATGGATATTTGTGGGGAAGCCTTGGGTACAAGTATGCACTACCGCCCAGTCTGGGTTGGGAATGTGTTCTCCCATCACTTCCCAGCAGGACCATCATCTTTTATCTCAAAATGGGCTGTCCCCCATCCTTCCCTCCCCTCCACTTCTCCAGCATCCGTTCCAGCCGCTGCTGAGGAACAGCTGCTCTGAGGTCCGTCTCTCATCAGCTGCCTTATCTCCCTGATGAATAATGTTCCCCTTCCCTGAGCAGCAGCCTGGCAGGAGGCCTGCCCCGCGTGGAGCAGGCATGGAGCAGGCCGCTGACAGCCCTTGGAGCCCAGGCAGCTGTTGGAGAGTGGGGCAGTCCCCCGCCCCCACATGGAGTAAAAACTGACACCCCTGCCTCACAGAGACATGCCACCCCGAGACCCCAAGCCCTGCAACCCTAGCAAGCAACAGCTCACAGAATCAGCCGTTCCAAGCACATCTCAGTCCCCATTCACCATTCTGGGTGCTGGGGGACACATAGGCACATGGGACCTTCAGGGATGGGGCCTGTTTATGGGAGATTCGGTCTGTACCTGCTAGTACAAAGCTCCATGCTGCATGTTGAATCACTCTAGGTCTCGGTTTTCCACATCTGTAGAATGGGCTAATTGTAGTGTTGTTGAGATGGCTGTGGTTCTCTGCTCTTATCCCTTTGCCAGCCAGCACACCCATCCTCCAGCACCGTGAGTGCCCCAGTAACAGTTGTACCTCCAGCTTCTAAAGAGCCTTTGGCTGATGGGCTGATGGCCACTGCATCCCTGAGATAATCCAAAGGCTAACCTCCCTCTGTCATCCATCCTCTTTTGGTCAGGGGAGTTGGTAACTGAATGATACTGGGGATGTAAAAACTGAGGCCTCTTTCCTCAGGGTGAGAGCTTCAGAGCCAGGCCTGTAGATCAGACTAAACCTGGGCTTTACTCACAACTATACCCCTTCCTGTCCCGCTTCCCTCACCCACTTCCGGCTTTGCTTCAAGAGCACACCCTCCCTTCTGGAATCACAGCTTTTTGGAGGCTTGTTTGGGGCTTGATTTCTAGGAGACCCAGCCCTAGATAAGTACTACTTCACAGGGGCTTTATGTGAGGATTTGAAGAGATAAGGTTTGAAAAGCCCCTTGGTGCCTGGCACTCGGCAAGTACTTAGTAGCTGGTAATCTTGATTCTTATGAACTACTGCTACGTGACAGAATGTCACAAGGGAACTTGGACAGACACAACAGAGAGGTGGGTGTTGAAAACCTTGGTTCTGAGTCTGGATTGGAGGCAGTCATCCCAGGAAAGGCCCCCGGAGGTCACTTAGCCCACTTTCTTTGTCCCAGTAAGGAAACTGGGGCCCAGAGAGAAGCAGCAGTCTCAGAGACCCACGACAAGTCAGGGGCAGAGCTGGACTACCTCATGTCTTGCTCTTTTCCCCTCACTCTGCCTGCCATTTTGGCATCTTCAGATCCTCTTTTTCCCTGGTAGTTGTTGAAGTGTTGTTGACTTTAAATGGTCTAAGACCCTGAGAAGTGAAGCCAGAGTGCACTTATTTTCCATGTGGATCTCTATAGCACTGCATATGGGACACCTGCTAGGCACTCAGGGAAATATCCACAAACATATATACCAACCCCTGGTTGTTACAGAGAGCTTCACCGTTTTCATAGTGTGTATGTGGGTGTTGGTTAATTAACACTAGCTTTCCCAAGAAGTGAATAATCCAGCCCATTCTACAGGAGAGGTATTATTAAAAGCAAGCTTTTAAAGATCATTAAAAGCAGGCAGGTGGGGCGCCTGGGTGGCTCAGTGGGTTAAAGCCTCTGCCTTCGGCTCAGGTCATGATCTCAGGGTCCTGGGATCGAGCCCCGAATCGGGCTCTCTGCTCAGCAGGGAGCCTGCTTCCTCCTCTCTCTCTGCCTGCCTCTCTGCCTGCTTGTGATCTCTCTGTCAAATAAATAAATAAACAAAATCTTAAAAAAAAAAAGACAGGTGGGCAAGGGTATTTCTGGACTCACTGTTTCCATATTAGACACTAAGAAATATTCTTAATTTTCACAATGCTCTCTCTGAATGGTCCTTTGATATCCCTTTCATTTTCCCCAAGGGTGTACAGAGTTTCAAACACAAGACAAATCAAGGCTTCTGGGGGATAGCTGTGGTCCCATGTGGTTAAGAGTATACTGCATATCCTAGGGGATGGCCTCAGTGGAACTTGAGAAGTAGACCAAAACCATACTGGATGTAAGACGTTGTGCATCATTCAAAAGTGTTTGGGCTTTGATCTGCAAACAGTGGGCAGCATTCAGAACCCTCTGTCCAGGATGCTGACATGCTCAGATGTGGGTCCTACAACTATCTCTCTGGGCACTGTGAAGAGGAGACTTGAGGGGCAAGGCAAGACCTCTCTCCCCAGGAGATACCCTTGAACAGGTGAAGAGTTAAGTAGATGGCCACAACTTGTGAGCTATCAGAAGACATCATATGGATAATTTCCACGTGACTAAGACACAGTTGAGGGTGACAGGAATGGAAGATAAGGAAAATTCACTGAGGAAGTGGGGTTTGAGTTGAGCAAGTTTTTGAGAGGCAGATTCCTAAGCATGGGGAGTGGTAAGGACGGAGTGCATTGTGAGCAGATAGAAGATGAATGTGAAGAGCACCAGAGCCAGGGGCCAGGCAGAGGAGATGCAGCTAAGAGGAGACCCCAGCCACTTTCTGAGGAGCACTGAGTACCAGATAAAGAAGTGGGAACTCCCACCTGTAGGCAGGAAAGGCTCCTGGAGGGCTTTGAGCAGCAGCCAAGTAGCATGAAGAAAGCAGGATTTGAAGATCAGTCCAGGAGTGGAATGCAGAAGTTGTTGGCAGTGGGAGTGTTACCTCCCCAAGTTGCAGATCATGCACTGACCACTTCCAGGCCACATGCCCTGCCCAGGAAAGTTGGATTTGTCCACCCAGTATGGTCCAGCACTTTTACAAAAGGCAGATTTCATGTGAAAGATCTCCTAAAAGGCAGGTTTCTGGCTTCATTTTAAAAACAGGATTTGGTAAAACCAGACCCAAGTATTTCCACGTACGTGGCCATTGTCTGCTGGAGTTGGGTTGCCATGGTCTTCTTTAGGTGTAGCCTTGAGTTTCGTGAGAGTTTTCCCATAGAAACCCTGCTTCATTTATTTTTGGTACCAGTCTGCATGGCGATTTTTAAAACTTCTTTTGAATGAGTCAACATTTAAGTTTTTGAGGATTTCATATAAATATCCAGATTTGGGCTTCAACAAAAAGTCATTAGGGCCACCTGGGACCTCATTCCTATGTGGCCATGATGGCTGGAGCTCAGGCTGTTCTCCCATTCACCAGCCCCCCTCTACCCTGCCTTGCTCTCGGCAGAGGCCTGTGTTAGCTGCCATTTATGAAAGAGATTATGCTTACTTACCTATAGAAGTATGGAATGTTTCTTGTACTCGAGTCATTATCAAAAGTGGGAAAATGAAAGATGGAGCAAGGTGTGTGCCAGAAAGTCCAGAGAGTGTATTGTGGAAATTAAGAATATTTCTATGTGTTTACTATGGAAACAAAAAGAGTGTGTGTTAGAAGGATACCACTGAAAAAGCTACTGGACAAGGCTAGCACACTTCATCCAGCCCTGTGGTCACCTGCTTGGGCCCTGTGGCATTTAGCTTTGGAATCCCTGGTGTAGAGGCAGGGAAACTAGATAACACTCAGCAGGGGTGCCTGGGTGGCTCCATGGGTTAAGCCTCTGCCTTCGGCTCAGGTCATGGTCTCAGGGTCCTGGGATCGAGCCCCGAATTGGGCTCTCTCCTCAGCAGGGAGCCTGCCTCCCCTCCCTATCTCTCGCTGCCTGCCTCTCTGCCTACTTGTGATCTCTCTCTAATAAAAATAAATTAAAAATCTTAAAAAAAAAAAAAACACTCAACAGTCTGGATTCTGAGCCAGGCCCTGTGCTACAGAGAGGAATAAGGTAAGAGACTGTGACCACAGGGACCAGGAGCTGAGGGTCTATTGAGGTGTCCTGGGAATGAGGCAATGGGAGGGAAATGAGAGCAAGAGGGGGACACTTCTGGAGGGGAGAATCGGCAACATTGGTGGCTCCTTACGCAGTTGGTGTCAGAGAGAAGAATTGCAGATGGCTTCAGGGTGACAGATCCTGAGATCCTTTGAGCATGGTGGGTAAGAGAAGTCAAGCGATCCACTTTGAGGGAGACTGATAACTTGGGCCCTGGCACAGGGACTATGAAGTGCTGAGGGTTCAGGTGGGTGGACAGTGCTGATTGTGTCATGGTTATGCACACTGGCTTTGAATCACTCGAGTCTCATGTGGGCCTTGTTCTTGCTTTGCTTACTCTCTCCATGCCTTAGTTCCTTAAAAATACTCCCTTCCATGCAGGATCATGGTGAGGATTAAAGATAGCTTAATTAAAGTTTAAAAATGACTCCTGGCACAGAGAGAGTGCTCTCAAAACCTGAGTCATTTTCACTATTGCCTTTGAGGACAAGATGGCAAACCTCCTGAACAGAGATGATTCAATAGGCAGAGAACCAACATGGAGGCTTGCAAAAAAAGCCACAGGGAGGGAGAAAATGGTGAAGTGAAGAGCCAGGAAGAAGTATCTGGGAAACAAAGGGAGAGGGTGTTTTTGAGGCAGAGAGGAAGCGTTTGGGAGGGGAAGACAAAGATCATGCTGCAGAGGCCACAGAGGAGCTTTACAGCAGGGGTTCGCCACTGGGAGAAATTTGCTGCCCAGAGGACTCTTGACAATGTCTCCAGACATTTTGGGTTCTCACAACAGGACATGGGGGCGCTATTGCATTTAGTGGGTAGTGGCCAGGGATGTTCCTGACACTGTGCAATGCACAGGACGCCCCCCCCCCCCACAAAACAAAATTCAGCTCTAAATATCAATAATGCAGAGATGGGAAACCCTTCTCTAGAGCCAGGAGGCTATCAGATTTGACTCATGGTTACACCACTAACAGATGTGTGACTTGGGCAAGTTTCTCAACCACTCTGTGCCTCAAGTTTCCTTATCTGGAAAATGGGGATGATAACACCTGCTGTCAGACTTAAGTTAAAGAAGATATACAGAGGGCTTGGAATAGAGGCTCTTGGTATGTTAGCTATTATTAGAAATCAGGGAAAGTGAGGGCATAGCAGAGGTCATTGCATCTCGGTTTGGCATTTTGGAGTGACCTCAATGTGATTTCATAGAGGTAGAGAGGAAGCTGAGCCAGATGCAGAGGGTTGTGGAGATAAGTACATGGGAATTGGGACAGCAGGCATAGACTGCCCTGTCCAACAGTTGTAGCAATGGAAGGAAGAAGAGGCTAATTATATGGCCACCAGGCCAAGTAGAAGAGTTTACTTCACACTCACTTATCAATGCCAACCTAAAGTTTTGGTTAATGCCAGAACTGTATTATAGTTGACCCTTGAACATAGAAGGTATTAGGGGCGCTGATCCCCTGCACAGCCAAAAATTTTTATATATAACCACCAACTCCCCCAGAACTTAAATACTAATACCCTCCTCTTGATGAGAAGCCTTATCAATAATATAAACAGTCAATTAACACCTACTTTGTGTACTATGTGTGTCTGTATTCTCACAATAAAGTAAGCTAGAGAAAAGAAAATGTTACTAAAGAAATCCTAAGGAAGAGAAAATACATTTATATTATTGTACTATGTTTATTAAAAAAAAAAAAAAAACGACCTGCGTATAAGTGGGCCTGAGCAGTTCAAACCCATGCTGTTCAAAGGTCAACTTGGTCAATGGAAATTTTCAAAACAAAAGAAATCACCTGCAGCCTCACCACCTTAACAAAATAGGAATTTTCCATCTCTTCTTCCAGGACCATCATTTTTACTGTGTTCCCTTTTCCATTGTTTTATGTCACATGAAATTGTCCCATAAGCATTTTCCATGATATTACATCATTGTTATATGTATCATTTTTTTCCAAAATGAAGATAACCTCATTGTTTTTTCCTGGTTGTAAAAATGCTCTGTGCTCCCCCCTCCTTTTTTAATGCAGATAGTACCAAAAAGTCTGAAGAAGAATATAATAACCCCCATTTTCCATCCCACCCTTCAGAGATAACCAGGTTACATTTTGGTAAACATCCTTCCAAATACATCTCCTTGCATTTATTGATGTGTTGATTTGTTAATTCTTCCATGTAAATAGGAACATTCCTTAACCAGCAATTCATTCTCAGCCTTAAAGCAGAAGTTTCTTTATTGTTGGGGTTGGGGTTGGGGTTGTATCTTGGGAAGTGGGGAGGCAGCTGTGGGGAGCCACATACAAGAGCAAAGAAAGCCAGGAAGCTCTCAAGGTGGCTAGGAGGAGGAAATGCTGCTAGGTGTGCAGTGTACCCGTGACCACAGGCTGCTGTGGCCGTGGCCGAGCACCACAGGCTGGGTGACAAGCAAGAGAAATGTAGTCTCACACACTTTTGGAGGCTGTTTGTGAGTCTGTGATCAAGGTGTGGTCAGGGCCACACCCCCTTCTCAGCGATGCAGGTGACAGTCCTTCCTTGCCTCTTGCCAGCTTTTCGTAGTTGCCAACAGTTCTTGGCATTCCTTGGGGTGGAGACATATCACTCCAATCTTTGGTTCCTTTGTGGCATTTTACTCTTCCTGTGTGTCAGTATCCAAATTTCCCTTTTCTTCTAAAGACACCAGTCATGGGATGAGGGCTCAGTCTACTCCAGTATGACCTCACCTTGACTTGATTAAATCTGCAAAGACCTATTCCCAATAAAGTCACTTTCACCCGTAGCAGGGAGTAAGACTTCAGTATATCTTTTTGGGGGACACAGTGTAATTCATAACATGTGGGATCTCCAGAGTGATGGAAGAAGAGGATAGAACAAGGATAGAGTAGTGAGGACTCCTTCTCTGAAATGGAAGGGAAGGAAGAGACCAGGACAGAGAGACGGAAGATTCTTGAGACTTGAGAAGGGAGATGAGGAAGCCTCCTTCCTCCAGCAAGTCACGTCTGTGTTTTATTAACCTCCTGATGGTTCACAAAGGGGGCCCCAGGATTCTTCAGAGAGCCCAGCCATCCATACACCCCACAGGGCCCCTTCCCCACCGTCATCATGCCGTGCAGCTGGCAGCCGCCGTGCAGGCCCCACAGGCCTCTCTGCAGCATCCTGTTGTCCGCTCCTTGCCAGACTCTTGGTTGGCTGCCACCTAATTTCTTTTCAGCCTGGACTAATTTCTTGCAGTCCTCAGGCTGGCGGGAAGCATCCCTAATTCCCAAAGCCCTTCCATATGGCCCTCCGTCTGCAAAGTGTACACAATCTCCTCTGTTTTATCCTTGTCGCAGGACAGTCGTCCATAAGCCTTCAGGAGCATGGAGTCGATTGCAGTGTTTTGATCTCCTCCCTTCTTCTCAGGACATCTGTGCTCAGTTCTCTTGGTCTCCTTTCTCTGGATTCTATACCCAAGGTTGAATTTTCAGACACGGAGAGGGATAGAGAAGGATCAAGAAGTATGGAGATGCTTCAGAAGAAACCAGAAGCCTCTCTGCTGGTAGACACCAATGTCAGAAAGCCTGGAGCCTTCCCAGGCAAGGCTGGGGTCAGATCTAGTGTGATGGGTCAACATGTGACCAAAAACAGCAGCATCCCCACCCGTTGCCATTCTGACTCTTGGGGAACAAGGGACCATTACAAAATTGCAGTCAAGTGGCTGAGAATAATGAGGCTTCTGCTTATTAACTTATGTCCCAGGCGAAGCCCAGCCAAGATCTGTTCTTGCTACCACAAGCTTCTGCATATTTGAGGAAGTTATTACACTTCTCTGATGGTTGAAAGTCAATTAGCCCTCGGCCGCCTGTCTCTTGACACTCCCTGATGCACCCCGTAATCTCTCGCACTGCATCACCTATCCCATCTCTACCATTTAGTTATATGTTGTCCTTGATTTCCTCTTCAATGCTGACAGCCACTCTGAGAAAGATCTGGAATCAGAAATGCAAATAATATAGCTCACATTAAGTTTAAAGCTGAAAGTACAAGAAAACCCAGGTACAGGCTCCAGCCAGGATGTGTGATAATGAAGGCAGCCTTCTTGCCCAGGCATGAAAGACACAGGGCTTGGACCCAGTGGGACTGTGGAGACAAGGATGCAGGAAGAGGCTCATGAGAGCCGTTGGGATTTCTTACCCAGCCTCATCTCTTGCCACCACTTCAGACCTTATACTCCAGTAGCCTTATACTCCTGTAACCAATTGCAAACTTTGCCACTTCCTCCCATTATCAGTCAGAGCAAGAGTAATGGCAAGCAACTGACTCAATTCACCAGTATAGACAACAAAGGGAACTTAATAGGTCATATAACTCAGAAAAAAAAGATGGAGACAGGAGCCATTCCCTCTGCGTGGAACACCTCCCAAACCTTGCCCACATGACAAACCCCTACTCTTTCTTCAAGACCCAAGCCTTCCAGCATACGCTGACCCCCACTCGCCCCAGACAGAGATGAATACATCTTTGGTCCACCTTTGAATCTTCTACATGCTTCTGTTATTTCACTTACTTACTGCAGCACTTTGTAAGTCCTAATCCTTTGGAACTGCACCCAACTCCTCTTGGATTGTGAGTGTCCTAAAAACAGGGATCATGTCCCTGTCATCTCAGAGTCTCTGGCCTCTACCAGGATGCTTGGTCCACTGCCAGGGCCTAAGAATTGCTGGTGGTCACATCCTTGGATGTTGGGATAATATCAGGACTTGGCCATTCCCCGACTGAATAGAGAAGCTGGGGTGCTGTATATGGAGGGAGGGACTTCATGCCACAGGTCGCCTGGTTCAAATTACTAATTTTTCTACATTCCTTGCAAATCCCTCCTATCACAGACTGTCAGGAAGGACCCTGTGCAATCTATGCAGCAGTGAGTGGCAGCATTTGAACTGTAATATTTCCCTGGTTTGCCCAGGTTTATCACTCAGAAAGTGTTTATTTTTCACATATTATACTTGAGAATCTGAAGAGGTCATGGGGTCCATCTTGAATTCCCTAGGGTTAAAACTTTCTTGATAATGTTAATATATGTCTAGGAATACAGAGCATCTTCCCTTGTAAGGTAGTCCCTAGCTGTTAGGGTCCACATGGTACATCCTGGCAACTCTGTCAGCACCAGTTCTCTTCTCTAGGAGTACAGGTAAAGAGGTCCTTCATTTTTCTGGTGGTCATGAGGTCAATGAGGGGTGTCTCATTGTGAGAACCAGGGCCCTGGAGGACCCTCTGATCATCAAAGCAGAAAGAAAAATCAAAAGGGAAAGACATAGATTTGACTAGGAGGGAATGGAAAATGTGTTTGTATGGTTTTTTGAAGATGCATAGCCATTTTAAAAAAAAGGGAAACAAACAACTAGTAAAAATATTGCCACACAGGACAGTGTGATAAAGGACAGCACCCTATATACAGTGCTCTGTGAGCAGACTTTTACAGAAAAGAAAATGCACATTGTTCATGAAAGTACTCAAGCTCACTAAAGTCACAGAAATGCAAACTAAAATAGCAGTGGGGATATAGGGTATCTTGGGGGAAGTTACTTATCAAATTAAAAAATGTCTGCTATGCTGGGGAAGCCATAGTGATGTGGACACTGTCATGTGCAACTGGCGACTTAGGTCTTTAGAAAGGGGAACACGTTTGGGTATTAAAAAAAAATTAAAACCCCTTAAGCCAGTAACCTCACTTCTTAAAAATCTATCTTAAGGAAATAGTTAAAAAGGAACTCATTGATTTGTGTGCAAACATGCACATGTGTGAAGTGTTAGAAACAGCCTACTTGATAACAGTGGATGACAAGTTGACTTCATTATGGTATATCCATTCAGTAGACTGTTGCGTGCCTGTAAGAAATGATATTTTTGAAGATATTTTGAAGATTTGAAGATATTTTGTAGAGAAATGCTCACACTAAAATATTATTTGGAAAATAGAAAGCATGAAATCAATTATGAGTATGAATGTACATTATACACATTAAAAATAGATAATTGGATTGTAGTGTACATATAAGGAGACATATAAAAGGTTATTAGGGATTTTCTCTGGTTGAGAATTACAGGTAATTTTGTTTATTTTTTGTGTTTTTGAAGATTTTTTTTCCTTTTACAGGGTGGATATATATTGCTTTTAAAATCAGGTAAAAGCAGAAAATAGTTATATTTGTGAGTGCTATCATCATCAGTTCCCTATTGGAAACACACCACTTGCCCCTTCCTCCCTTCCTTCTCTATTGCTGTAAGAGCCAGCAAATTGGAACACAAAGAGCAGGAAAGCAAGAGGAGAGACCTGGGTATGACGTGCTCTGGCATGGTTTTGCCTGGGACACATCACTGCCTTACTATGGGCTTCAGTTTCCCTGTCTGTAAAATACATTAGTTGGACTGGTTCAGCTCTAAGAATGCAATAAGGATATAGACATAATAATTGCAAGCTTCTAACCCAACTCTGACCCTATCTACAGAGTGACATGATTGACCATCTCCATGACCACAATGTCAGCCATACCCAACAGGTTACCATCCACCTGGTTCCCTGGAATGAGTTACAGTTCCATGGGGGAGAACTTTACCATTTCCTTTAGGGACAAGAGGATGATGTTCCTGTACATCATTCATTCCTTCAACATGTACTTATTTCACCACTGCTCCCCTGGACCCAGACCCTGAGGTGTACAAGGAGACCCAAGCTCATACCAATTTGAGAAGTGTCTGCACCTGCAGCTCATTCTTTCCTTCTGTCTCCAATGGGGCAAGTCCTTTCCATTTGACAATTATTTTAACTTAAATTTGAATTATTTTAAAGAAAAATACTTTATTTGAAGCTAAGTGTCTAACTCGAGATGAGCCAAGTATATCATACCATTTTAAAGGTAAACCACCTATGCACTGTGAAGCTGATTTTCTTGTGTGACCTAGAAGTGAGGAATCCAGAAATAGATGGATCCTTGGCAGTGTGAGTAAAACAGTGTGTGAATTCACCTGGAGCCATGTGATGGAGGAAAGACTATATGGACTTGGAGTGATCACCCGAGTTCACTCATGGCTCTCCTGCTTCCCAACTTTGTGACTTGGGGAAGTTCGTAACTATTCTGGGGTGTGTGTTCCCATCTACAAAGTGGGGACATAGTCCCAACCTTACCCATGTCTGCTTGTGAATACTATTAAGTATCAAGTCTCCAAAAGGGCCCAGCAAAGAGACTGCCATGTTCTTGGCCATCACATTAATATTCTTGCTGCTTTCCAGAGGCTGCTACTTGAAAGAGACAAGACATGTTTGAAGTATACGGATTATATATGAATGTATACATATTATGTGTATATATATATATATATATATATATGTAAGTATATATACACACCATGATGCATGGTAGTTGAGAATTAGGGCCATGAGGCTACACGTGTCTGACCCTGCCGTGTACCTGCAGCATGTCTTTTTGAGCAAGTGACTTAATCTTTGTGAGCCTCTGGGTGCTGTTGACACAAAATGAACAAATTTTGGAATAAAAGAGAGTTATTCAAGCCCAAGAGGATACACAATCTTCACAAAAAAGAGAGTGTTCTGATAAGGGAATATTTGATGTAGGTTTATATATATTTTGCATTAAAAGTTGCAAATTATTAGACAACATTTCAGAAAGTTGCAGGCCTTATCTTAAGTTTCTAATATTTGCAAGGCTGTGTGACTTAAGTCTTACAGGAACCAGTGAAGTTTCTTACTTTTTCTTATCTTTGTGTTTAGAATGCTCCTTTTTGGTTATTTTCTTTAACAAAACAGATGTACACCATGTACGCTTGGGGCAGACATAGAGCCTGTGCTTTGAGGTTTTGCCGAGTCATTTTGACCTTGGTAAATGTTGGAGTATAGCTTCCCTGGGAGTGGAGGAACAGGGCCCACAAATGTTGAAAGTTGAAAATTTCCCTTATCAGTGCTCCTCTGTAAAATGGAGTTTCTGGTAGCATTGCCCACGTCCTTGGGCAGTTTTGAGAGTTCAGTAAGGTAATAGGTGCTGCCTAATAAAAATGGAGGTGCATTCACAGAGTTATTTCATACATTTTCCTCTGATAATAAATGAATATTTGTTCAATATAGAAAATCTAAAAAATCACCTTAAAAAGAAAATGAATAAAATAGGAGTTCTTTTCAGCTCTTTCATTTTGTAGCTGCTGTGTGTTTGCATCCGACTGTCCCCATCCACACTCCCCCACCCCATCCACATTCTGAACTGAGGGTCCTGGGCTGGCAGCACCCATGCCAGGTCAGTGCTATCCCCTGTAGGCTGTGATTCGATGCCCTGGTGTTTCAGCGATGCCCCATGTAGTAACACTGCTGCGGGCCCTTCTCTTTGCAGATCCTTCAAGCCAGACTTCATCCTGGTCCGTCAGCATGCCTACAGCATGGCCCTGGGTGAAGACTACCGAAGCCTGGTCATTGGCCTCCAGTATGGAGGGTTGCCTGCTGTCAACTCTCTCTACTCCGTCTACAACTTCTGCAGCAAGCCCTGGGTGGTAGGTGATGGTCCAGGCTGACCTAGAGTGGGGTACAGGGTGGCAGTGGGTGGTCTCCCAGCCCTGAAATGGGCCCATCCTCCAGCATGAAGGCCTCAACAATGGGTCTCTTTTAAGCAACTGAATAAGCAGATTGGACCCCAGACCCCTTCTGGCAATTATTCCCTAATAAGTATCATATAACAACATAGTATGAACATAGTATGATATGGTATTATATTATAATAACATTAGTGGTAAGAGGGGTATTATTCTTACTAATACTAAATTATATCATTTTTTGTTAATGGTGGGCACTATTTATTGAGCACTTACTATGTAACAGAAAATCGTGCTGCGGTGCTCAAACTGTTGCTGTCATGTGAAGTGGACATCATTACTCCGTTTGACAGAAAAAGAAGCTCAGCTTCAGAGTAGCTAAGGAACTCACCCAGGGTCAGGTAGACTATGAGGGATGAAACCAGAACCTGAAGCCATATCTCCCCAAACCCCAATACTTAATTTTCTCTCCTTTGTATTCATAAATTTCACTCATCCCTTTATTTATTTGAGTCTCCATTCAAATGTTACATGTAAGAGAGGCTTTTCCTAGGATAAATAGAGGATTTTCCTCTATTCCCCCCAATACTCTTAATTCCCTTACCCTGCTTAATTTTCCCCCCAATACTTATCTCCGTCTAGAAGGATATATTTATCCATTCTTTTGTGTATTGTCTGTCTTCCCTACTAGAAGTAATTCATTCATTCAACAAATATTTATTCAGCACCTGCTGTGTTCCAGGCACTATTCTTAGTCCTAGGAACATGGCAGTGAGTAGATCAGACCAGAGTCCCTGACCCATGCATCTTATATTCTAGAGATCAGAGGCACATACAGTAAGTATATTAATAAATTGCCAAATATGTAATATGTCATATAAGTGCCAAGAGAGAAAATAAAGCAGGGAAGGGAGATAGGGAAGATGGAGCCTAGGGATATGTACAGTGTGCTCTGTGGAGCTCTAGCCATCTTGTCTTTTGTTTCCCTCTGCTTGATCTCTTGGTCGTAGGACAGTGGTTGAGAACATGGGTTATGGAACCAGATTGGCTAGTTCCAGGAGCCTCAGTTTATGAGCTGTGTTATCTTGAGCAATTTGCTTAACCTTTCTGAGATTATTTTCCATATTTGTAAATGATGATAATAATAAGGTCATTCTGGTAGGGTTATGAGTGAATACATTTGGCTGACACAAAGCATACACTCAATACATGGGGACAGTTATTATATTCATTCAATAAATATTGGGTGCCATCAAGGTCTCTGCAGAGTTGGCACTCAGTATTTATTGAATGAATATATAGATTAATTTAGTAGATGTGGAGAATTTTTAACCACTATTTTCATGGTTCTGGTCTCCTTCTCATTCTACCCTGAGATGCTTGTAGCATCCCAGATTTGATGCCACTGTCTGGAAGGGGTCTTAGATAGTATTAGCCCACCCCCCCTTTTTTTTCCACATGGATGTTGTGATGGCAGGGCTACCATTCATCAGCCCTGTGTCCTGTGCTGGGCCCTTAATGTACATACTGTACTCGATCTTCAGAAACACCCTGATAAGTACATATTTCTAATATCTCCATTGTACAGATGAGGAAACTGGAGGTGGGCATCTCCAAAACTCATATGCTTGATCATAGACTTTCTCTCTCTCTGGACTTCAGTATCCTTCTCTCTAAACTGAGGGATCCCCCATCATTTCCCATATTTCTGAGGTCCCTCAAACCCTCTAGGTGGACTCAATGTAGCATCACACCTGCAGACTGTACCCCAAGAGTTTGCAGGCCAGTTCTAGTGTGATGCAAAAAGTTCTTAAGTTACGCATTCTCTCTGTCTGAGCCATTAGTGTTGAGCTACTCCCAAGTCAGTCTGGTGCAAGACTTAGCGTCCCTTCTAGCCATTGGGCCACAAATTGTAGCTTACTCCTTCTTCCTGATCAGAATTTACCACGCCCTTTCCACTTATGACCACTAGGATTTCCCTTTTGCTTTCTGGGTAAATTCCAAGCTCCTTGTTCCAGCCTTTAAGGCTCCCCATGGTCTGTCATGGATCACCCTCTGTCATCCTTTCTCACTGTCCCCAGTACCCAAGATCAAAGCTATGACAGCCACTGAGTGTCTCCAGGGCACTATTCTCACTGCACACCTAGAGTACCCTACCATCTTCTCTTGTGTCATCTGCTCCAGGGAATCATCTTGACCCCTACTCTGTCCCTCTTCTAGGCCCCTCAATCCTCTTGCTTTCTTCCAGCAAGACATTATTAGCTCAGCCATCTGCCCACAGTCTTCCCTCAAGGCCTGGTCTCCTGTACTTGTGCCAATATTAAAGCATAATACTGACCACAAAGTGAGCTCTCAAGGGTGCTGAGTGGTGTGGCATAATTGAGGAAAATGTAAGTCCAAGACCTGCCTTCCAGGAGCTTACCCTCCAGCTCTAGAGATGGTAGCTCCCTCTATGGCAAAATGAGGCTGTGCTGAAGCAAGAGGATCCAGGTGTGGAAGGGTTGCAGCTTAAGCAGTTGGAAATGAGTGTGGTTCTAAAAGCAGAAAAAATAGAGTTGACCCTTGAATAGTGCATGAGTTGGGGTGCCAACACCCTGTGCAGTTGAAAATCTGTATATAACATTTAACTCCCCCGGGACCTAACTATTGATAGCCTATTGTTGACTGGAAGCTCTACTAATAACATAAATAATTAACACAATTTCATGTAGTATATGTATTATATGTTGTTTTCTTACAATAAAGTAACCTAGGGGAAAATGTTGTTAAGAAAATCATAAGGAAAAGAAAATACATTTATAACACTGAACTATATTTACTGAAAAGAATCTGCATGTAAGTGGTCCTGTGTGGTTCAAATCCATGTTGTTCAACATGTTAGCTGGGATCTAACATTTGAGTGCTCCTAGGGACCAAGGGCAACTTTTCATACATTGTGTATTACTGTATCTCCTATTTTTTCCACTTACGAATGGATTTGCTTTCTAGGTTACACATTTAGTAAGTGGTGGAGAATTTGAATCCATAGTCTACACCCTAAACTGTTATGTAGTCCTACCTCTCTAGAAAGAAAGGCTTTGCAGGCTGGGGATGTGGCATGAATGTCAGCAGGTTGTGCTTGTGTGAGATGCTGAGGGTGTAGTAAATGCTCATTAAATGTAATTGAGCTAAACTCAGTGGCCTGGAAGAAATGAAGCGTTGATGCAACCAGATGATTGAAAGGATGAATTTCTGGCCAAAGAATCTGGTTTTTATCCTGTAAACAGGAACTACCTACTGCAGCTCAGCTCAGAACAGTCAGATACTTGAGGCCTGGGATCAAGTGAGAGGTTCCACCATACTGGATAACAAAGATTGACCAATGCTCATTTTTCTTCTCTCCTAGTTCTCTCAACTCATTAAGATCTTCCATTCCTTGGGTCCTGAGAAGTTCCCACTTGTGGAACAAACATTCTTCCCCAACCATAAGCCAATGGTGAGTGCCCTTTTTTACTCTGATTATCTTCATGATATGGAATGAACACAGATGTCCATGTTTTCCATTCCTTTGGATGGAGGAGTGAGCTAAGGGGTCACTCCCTGACTGCCTGGGCTCTAAGGAGGAGTTGTGATGTCCTGTGGGAATGCCTGGTTTTCCTAGGGAAAGAATCAACACTTTAAGTGAAGTTTCAGGTAGCAGGGTAAATGACAAAGGTGGATGGCATTCCTTGGGATATTGGGGATTTTAAGCAAATCTGAGGACAAATTGAGCTGGCATTTTGGAGCCAAAGATTGATAATAAAGACAAAAGATGTTTCAAAAGTTGGAAGTTGTTTCCCTTGAGCCCTGGGCAGAACCTGGTTTCAACTCCTATTTCAATAAAAACAGTAGTATTTTATTGGTGTTGATCATCGAAGGGCAGTTCTTTGTATGTTCTCTTTGCATTTTGACTTTTGGATGTACCTGAGGTTGTCTCTGGGAAATGGTTGGAGCTTAGTTTGGAGCACATGGTAGAGCCTCTCATTTGGAGGACAGCTGGGTGGGAAAGTTAATATCTTTCTGAATAGGGTATAGAGTTCTCCATCCCACAGCCAGAAGAAGTTGGAAAGAAGAGTTCTGTGTAGCTGGAGATAGCCTGTGATGTGTCTGCTTGTGTGGTTGGTGGTCTTCTTAAACTGGTCAAAGGAATGCTGGGCCATGGACCCATGTTTGCCTCATGAGGAATGTGAATCTTGGGGAACGGGGTAGTTAACACAGTATCCATAAGTCCTAACTGGGGACTGCGGCCTGGATGTAGAATCCCAAGCTCAGGCTGCTGACCTAGACGATTCTGTTTGGAGGCACTGATGGGTAGGAATGCAAGCTCCAAGGAGGAGTAGTCAAAACAAGTAAAGAGGTTTCCATTGATTATCTTTCCCTTATATCTGACCTGGTAAGAGTCTGAGAATCCAGGATGTGCTGCTTAGAATAAATATGAAGATTTGTGGAACCTGGCATATTCCAACAAAACAGGAACACAGTAGAGAAAAGTCATGGTTTATCATTAAGCCAGAATGAGTTTGAATCCTAGACTGCCAGCATACTAGGTCTTGAGCAATGAATTAACTCAAGACTTGGGTTCCTCAGCTGGAAACTATGGAGGACAGTGGGGCAACCTCATTGGGTTTTTGAAGTTTAATATATTCATGTGTATAGAGTGCTATGCCTGATACATGATAGGTGATAAAAGTTGAGAAGCTTATAATAGAGGCATTATACCCTGGAACGTTGTCAACAATGGAATGAAAGTTGGGTGAGGGGTCTGGAGCCAACCCAGCCCACTGAGGATAACAGATCCAGCTGTAAGCTCTGGGAGGAGCTCACCAGTTAGTGGGACCTCTTGAGTTCCTGGCATTCCCCAGTAGGCTGAGCCATACTTGGAATTTCAGGCAGGCATTTGGCATCGGACACTAATGTTTTCAGCTTTCCCCTCTCACTTCCATGGTGTGAGATTCTTAGGAAGAAAATGGGGAAAGCCATGACTGGTCTGGGAATACCTGTACTGCTTACTAATAGTTAATTAGATAGAGATCCAGATTCTGTAGAGCTATGGAGAACCTTGACTGTGGAATCAGGGAGCAAGCTCAGGCCAGGATTAGCAGTCAGAGGGAAATCTACAGTGCCGCTCTTGAAATTGTTCCAGACTTGGGAAAGGACTAAAGCATGGTGGGCCCAGGTTGTTGAAGTGAATGAATGGAGGGGAAAATGCATGGGCCTGCAGCCAAGACAGGCAGGACCAGCTTCCAGGGCCCTCTACTATCTATATTACTCCCAGTGGTGGTCAGGATATAAGGAGGCAAGAGACTGAAGGTGTGTGATAGAAATAAAACCATTTTACTGTTTAGAATAAAGGACACACTATAAAAAGTGAACATTATGCAACATTACAGACAATATACATTCACGGAATATAAAATTCATAAATAACATGGAGGAAAACTGTAAACAGTGCTACAAAATTTAGCAACAAATACATTCCTTCCAGACAGGGTTTTCTCTGGTTGGTTTCTCTCCATCACTTCTGGGTCTCAGGACAGCAGACTGGCTAAAGGAAAGGTGTGGGCCTGGGAGAATCTATGAAGCCCTCCCCTCAAAGCAGGAACTGGTCTTTAAGTTCTTCCTCTCCTCACACCTCCCAAAAGCCGATTTGGAGGCTGTTGATATCCATCTCCCCTACACTCCCGCATTTTGTTTTGCTTCTGTCATCAGATTTTTAAAGTGTTTTCCTTGTGTGAAACTTTTGTAGTTTTGTAGTTTTACTTTCAGTAGCCAGGAGCCAAACACTCAGGTGCCATCTTGGGGTAATCCATGTTGGTGACCATAAAACACAAGATGAAAGGCCAGGGCAGGGGAGGGTATTGTCTCCCAGGCGGCCACAGTGTCTCTGAGACAGAGTCATTCCACTCGTTTCTTAAATTGTTCAAGAACCATTGTATGAAAATTGGTGCTCATGGGCTATACCTAAACTGCCATGATGTAGGTCTGGAGCTGGGTGACGGTAAAGGACAAGAGTCTCCAATATTATCTACCCAGCCAGATGGAGCACAGGTCTGAGAGGAGAGAGGCTGGGTGTAGTGCTTTCTGGATAGGTGGATAGGGAGGCAGAAGAGATGGCCAGATGAGGCCAAGAGGTCTTGGAATCACAGCTCCCATAGCTCTGGATTTTTAGGAGAAATCATGGCTTCCCAATTGGGTAGTCAGAGATCAAGGGGAAGAAGAATGGGACTGCCCAGCAGACTGCCCAGTGCCAACTGATACAGAGCAAGGACATGAATGTACTTGCTATTTTAGAAAATAGCAAGTACTTCTTGCTACTCCAGAAAGCACTGGGATGCCGATAAAGGGAGGAGGACAGATGAATCTCAAGTGCTAGTTCTTTCTCATTTCTCCAGTTTGCCAGTCGAGCTGCCTGCACAGTAGAAGTATTTTACCCTCATTTCCACTGTAGAATTTGATTCAGGAAAATGGCGGCATGTGGGTTCCATTTTTTTTCTCTTACACAATGTACACATATTAAAGCCTACATATGACACAAGATTTAGCAAAATAAAACGTTCACGATATGATTGAAATACAGAAGTGTCTCAACTACATAAATGACTTTAAATTATACAGTAAGTGAACAGGTGAAATAAACAAAGCTATAGCTTATAGAAAGCTCAAAAACCGCCCTCTGCGGTTGCAAAGGACCTTTCTTTGCCCAGGACCTGCTGTCTCTTTACCAGGGCCTGACAGATGGAACTGTGGTTCCACAACATTTCTGCAGGGAAACTTCAGATGACTCATGCTCAGGCCTCACCCCAGGTCCCGCCTTGTGTGAGTGAAGGTGGCCCCACCAGGGACAAAGAATCACTGATGCTTCATAGAGGGGATGCTGTTGTCCATTTGTGGGAGGGCACTTGTGTGAGTTGGATCAGAGATTCCACCTTAGAAGACTTTGAGGTTGAAATCAAGAAATTCTCAGAACACCAAGGCTGGGACTTACTTCTTAAGAACCTCTGGCCTGCTGACCTCAGCTCCTTTTGCTTATACTGCTGCATTGAGAAGGCAAAGCCTCCCATTTTCCACCTGCCAGATGGCATGACCATAGGTGAAAGATACAAGATAATAAAATGGATCCTACGGAAGCCAGATGCTTGTACTGCCTTCCCACTGAGGAGTTCTGCCAAATACCTTGCCTGGACATTTGTGCATGTGTGTGTGTGTTTGTGCGCGCAAGACATTACACTGTGTTGTCTGCTTTTTTTTTTCTCCTGTTTCAATTGGCAGCTCTGTGTCCTAAAGTGGAATGAACTGAAGATACAAATACTAAGAGGATAAATACCCATAATCTGAAAAAAGAGACAGAGTAATCATGTTAAATGTTACCAACCTCCCACCCCCAACTCTGTAAAATATACATTATCACCTACACTTGGCATCTCACTTTCAATACTTAAACTTAAAATAATTTTATTTAATCAGAGAACTTATATTATAGTTTTATTTCAAAAAAAAAAACACAACAAAATCCCTACAGCTGATTGCAGAGTCAGGCTTCCCCAGTGACCACTAATTTTAATCCCATGAGGTAAGGACCTCAGGAGATGGTGTTTGCCCACCAGTGAGCTGTGGGAAGAAGAGCAGGCTGTCTCGTAACCCAGGAAAGTGGCCATCTAGCTGAGGCAGGACACTTCGCAGCTTTCCCTCTTGTGCCCGGGGCCCCTGACCCACACTAACTCTTATCTCCCACCTGAGCCAAGCCAGTAAGGCAGTTAAATGAAGGCCCCAAACATGAAGCAGGAGAAAAGGAGAGGGACAGAGGTCAGCTGACCCCAGTTAGAGGGATGTCAAGGGTGTTCAGAATTTCAAATTTTAATTAAAATGAAAAAAAAAGTCAACTTGGAATGTCATGATTTTCTTCAAACAAGCAATGACAACAAAATAGAAGAGATTATACTACTGGCATATTTAACAGCATTGAACAGAATTCTGTGTCCTGTAAAAAATTAGCTTATGTCCCCGTGTAGGTATATGCAAATGTGTATACAAACACATCCCCCTAGGTCATCTAAACCCTACTTTGGAAATAGTATTCTCTACCCAAATCTACTTGGCTATATCCGTGGATAGTGAACGGTGTGTGTGTATTCCTCCAATTTACATAAAGGCAAGCTCCTGGCCAAATCTACCAAAGAGTTTTCCAGGAGGAAGTCTTGTGGGAGATAGAGAGAGGAAAGACATTCATCTCAGTCTTTCACCTGAGCTTTTGTACAAGGCAGGCAAATTGCCTCCTGATCTCAGGCAGATGTTTAAGTCTTCAACAACTAAGAAAGTTCTGTTATTCTGGCCTGGCTGCTTGCTCCAGACTCAGAAACATCTGGTCAACCCCAGCGGCACTGGCCTGGGAGAACTATGTGTGTTGTATCCTCTCAGACCCTTTCCTGCCGGCTCTGCCTTCCCTCCCTCACTCTTCTGTGCAGACACAGACAGACACAGTCTGGTTGGGACATGCAGTAGCATCTCCTTGGTGTATAAGATCTTCTGCGTACCTTGAGTCTATCTGCTTGCTGCCCTGGACTGATCCTGCAACGGTTGACCTCTCAGCAACTTCCTTGTCTGTGTCTTTTATGTACTGGGGTGGAGGAGAAGGTCCAAGGGAGAAGGGTCTGGGAGATGGTGAGGTGGGGAAGAAGAGAGAGGGGTAGGTGTTACAATGTCCAAATGGGGTAGTTTTTCGATTTTTGTTTTCCTAAAAAAATAGATTATATTATCACGAAGAAGAGGAGTGTACATTCCTCATTCTTTCTGGCATGGCACCAAAAGTTCCCACGTGGAAATGGGTGATGTCAAGGCCAAAAAGAAGGGGTAGTGTGGGGCCAGGAGGATGGTTCCAAATAAACTCCATATGACAGCATAGACTTTTCCATAAGTGTTCGAAGTGCTAAATTTGCAAGAAAACAGGCACTAATGTCATTGTCATCATCTGGGAAGAGTTAGTGTCCGAGGGAAGCTCAGCGGGAAGGGAGGGAGGTGAGGTGGGGCAGGGTCTGGTGCTCAGGGGTCTGTGGCATTGATGATGCTTTTGTCAGGGGGCGCCCATCCTCGGTACCAGCTGCAGTAGCCACCCTTCTGCCGGATGCAGGCGTAGTGTTTGGACTGGTAGCCAGGGTAGCCGAAATTGGAGAGCATGTCGGTCCAGAGGCACTCGTTCTTGGAGGTCACAAAGCAAGGCAGGTAGTAGCAGGATTTGATCTGCAATTAGAGAATATTGAAAGGTTGGTGGGCTCTGTCATGGTGGACCAGTCCTGATGCTTCCTCAAGTCTAGGTGCATACCACTGTAAGTGGAGCCCAGCCACATCAGTCCCTTAGTGAAAATAATAGAAGTAACACTCACTAACACTTACTGAGCACCACCGTGTACCAGATATTCTGCTCAGTGCTTCCATGTTATTCTCTTTAGTTCTCATAACAGATTTAGTTCCCTTGACAGATAAGAAAATAGGAGCTCAGAGAGGTTAAGTAACTTGCTCCAGGTTACAGAGCCCAAAAGTGGTGGAATTAGACATTTGAGAGAGCTTCCTCAATGGCAATAGACAAGGATGAGCGATCTCAGCTGTTGCAGGAATTGAGGAATTAAAAAGATTAAAACTTTAGGCATCCAGCTGCCCTGGGAGAGAAATCAGACTCAGTGAGCTGTGTGACCTGGGCTAGTTACTTGTGCTCTCTGAGCCTCTATTTTCTCATCTGTAAAATGAGCATAGTAGTAATTAAAACTACACAGAGTTGTTGTGAGAATTAGTGAGAGAACCATGCAGCTCCCTCCCATAGCAGGCTGTGTGCCGTGGCCTTGTGCTTGAGTCAAGGAATTAAGCCAGATTGAAGAGTGATGTCCTGCAGTATTTGGTATCAGCAGTCCTGTGCCAGCCCCTGTGGCAGGGGCCCCCAGTGAGGCAACTTCCCTGGTGAGCCCACTTGAGACTGCTCAACAGGACCTGTCAGCGTAAGGGTCTTGCACCTGCCACAACCTTGAACCCCAGGAGGGGCCAGGGATGCTGAACAGTCCTTGTGACCCAGCAGCTGCCAAGTGGGCTGCATGGTGGCAGCAGATGACAGCAGAAAGGCATTCTTCCACCGCTTTCTTCATTGCTCAGCTTGGCAGAGACAACATTTCTCACCACCCCTGTTCAGACCTGCCCTTCTGCCCTGGCCCAACATGCATGCCCTTCTCAGCACAAGGGCCCAGTGCCCAGCACCACAGGAACTGATGTTTCTGGGGCTGTGAGCCAGCACTGCCCCTGCCTGCCCTCTCCAGGGCTTACCTTACAGTTACAGCCCAGGTGATATCGGTAGTTGAGCCCCTTGCGCTGGGAAAGGGTGAGCTGGTCCCACCTCTCCACAAAGTTGCACAGTCCTGTGTACATCTTACCATCATACACACGGCCTAGAGGAGGAAAGAGGACAAGAGGAGAGTTGTTTTGTCCAGAGCCCAGCCACGAAAGAATTCTCACCCCCTGAGTACCCACCTTAGACCAGGTACTGTGCTAAGTACTTTCTAATCCTATGATTTTATTTCACCCTGCCCAACACCAAACTGTGTCCCCATTTTCCAGGTGGCAAAAATTAAGCTCAGAGAGGTTAAGTGATTTGCAAAAGGTCTTAAACCCATGAAGTGCTGGAGTTAGGACTAAGGTCAACTTGTCCCTTCCCTCATCAGTGGTTGCTTGGTTTTGACCTTTTTTTCCTTTCCCACATTGACTGCCTAAAGGTGGGCAACTTTCAAAAATAGACCCAATAAAGAGATTGACTGTGAGGTATAGAGGAATGGGTACTAGCAATCCCTTTTTATTTATATAATATAGTAAAGCTGAGAAAATGCAAAACTAGGCAAAACTGCATTTTCTCAGAGGGGCTGGTGGTGGAGCTAAGACTAAAACCGTGCAGTCTCCGTGCAGAGCCTCGAGTTCCCACCACAAGCCAAGCAAGATGCACCAACACGATACTCTTACAATTCACTGGGTGGGTGGCCAAGGTCCTAAGGACACGTCTGGGTCAACTGCTGCTTCTCTATCCTTCTGAAGCAAAGGACTGGTGAGCCTTGGCCAAACCCTGGCCTAGATGCTAGAGTTAGCCGTTACCTGTCAGCAGGTACTGGTACTTGTTGACTTCTAGCTTCAGGCCACAGAGACTTTCCGAAGCTTCTGTGTGGATATACTGCACGTGGGGCATCTTGGTGAAGCCTCGGTACATCTGTGGGAGAAGGAATGTCATGAGAGGAGGACCAGGGCTCCAAAAGCTTGCTGGCATTTGTTCTGTGGGGATCCGATCCAGTCACTGACCTAACCACCCCAGGGCCTTCACTCCAGATAAAGCCACCTATTCACCTTTTGTCTGAGACACCATTCGTGCCTTTCCAGAAAAACCTTCCCATCCAGCCAGTCACATCGCTCATTCCAAATGAATGATGTGACTCCACAACACTGCACCAGATATATACTCCTCTCATATCCCAACACCTTTTCAGAAATCCAAAGAATTTTGTGAAAGGGGTCGTGCCTCCCTCACCAACCTCAGCCCCCAAGTTCCAAGAAGGCAGCAGGCCAGCATTCTAATGACATCTCTGGGACATTTCTCAGTAAATAAAAGCATTCCACTTACATCCCCCTCACTGTATCCTCCCAAGAACACAAGGAAGTAGGTATTATTGTACCCATTTTACAGACAAGACTTATAAATTCTGTTTGGTTGATGAAAGTTTGAACTCAGGCCAGAATTCTCCATGCCTTTATTTTTCTGAGCATCTGTTGAAAGCACTGGGTTCCTTTACCCCACATAAAGCATATAGACATATATACAAAAATTATAGATTTTTAACTAAACACTTTATAATTATTAAGTTGCACTGTATGAAAATGCTGATACTTGGCCATTTTTATCTATAACATAATCTAACATAGTGGTTCTAAACTGGAGGCAGTTTTACCCCCACCCCCGGAGACATTTGGCCATATCCGGAGACATTTTTGATCATTAGAGGTGGGAGGGAGTGGTGGTTGCTACTCATATCTGTGGGAAGAGGCTAAGGATGCTATTAAATACCCTCTGATGCACGGGACCGCCCCCAAAGCAAGGAATTATCTGGCCCCAAATATCAGCAGTACCAAAGTTGAGAAATCCTCTTCTAATACTAACCCACCTCATTCCCATTATAGCCCCGTGAGACAGGAACTATTTATGTCCATTTAATAGATGAGGAGCCTGAGCCCCAGGCAGGTAAAGTGGCTTATCTAAGGCCGTATGGTTGGCAAATGGCAGAGGTAGGATTCCAGGCAGGAGAATCTTCTCCTGTGCTGTCTCTCACTGTGGTTTCACAAGTTCATGCCCAAGGGCCTCTGGTACAGCCAAATGCTATTTATGGCTGTTGTGCCTCCTTTATCTGCATGTGGTCAGAACCACTGGTGTGACCATAACAAGGCTAACCCCACTTGGTGATTCCAGGTCAAAACCACGAGTCTCACATGGGTTCAGATCTGTTGAGAAAACTCTGTTAACTGTATGAGCTGGCGAGGATAGGAGGGGGCACCAAGTTGTGACCCAATCCCATTATCCCCCTGGTTCTCAGAGCACACAGGCCCAGGATGGCTGGTGGTCTCCAAGGGTTTATAACAGGACAATGTCTCTCCCTTAGTTCCTAGCATACACTATTAATTTACTTACAGTAATTAATAAAAAGCCAGACATCACCTCATTGGTGTCCCATCTAAGTGCCTCCCATTTGCACTAATGGGCTGGGTTTTCTCCTTATTTTGTTTTAAGTGGGGACTGGCTGGTGGGGATGAATAGTCCACAAGGACCTCCACCATCATAAAGGGTCTGTTGGACCCACAGAGTTCGGGAGCCTCTGCCTTTTTAAGGGGAATGCTGTTCTAATTGTGTTCAGCCATCAGTGCAGATGGTTTTAATTTACCTGGCCTCTCTTTTAACCCTTTTCTCCTGAGAGGCTCAGCAGCTGAATGAGGAAATGCAGCCAAGCGCTGTGAGAATTGCTGTCCACACTCGGTTTTCAATTATGCCACAGGGGAGCAGGGGCATGTCACATCGTACCCCCCACTTCCTCAGTGATGGATGGTGCCTCTCTGGCTTTAACAGGAACCATGCTTAAGAGCACTGCTGTGTGTGTGCCATCAAGTGTGGCCTTCAAAAAACATTCTCTACACTCCCTCCTGTGCCCAGCAGCTTCTCCTCTGCGTGGCTGTTCCTTGAGTTCCTGGCAAATGTTTCAACTCGATCTCACTCGAGGTCTTTCAGACCCAGACCATTAGAGCCTCAGTACAACCTTGTCAGTCTTTCCCTTTCATGTTCTCTCTGCTGCATGGTGAAGATCAAGGCCCTGTCTAGGGTCCAGTGACTTAAGCTGCCCGGTTGAGTTCTCACTTCTTTTGAATTTGAAGGCATTTTGATTCCAGCATGGCTTGTAGCACTTGCATACAGAATCAAAACGTTTATGCATTGTGAACAATAAGGTCTGACAAGCACAGTGCTGCCTTTTTTAGGGTCACTTCTGAATTTAACCAAATGGTAAAGGTAGACTGTACTCATTTTGTTATCTTTTCTTTATAATAATCCCATCTTGACCTAAATATCGACCCTGCAAGTATCATTAGGTCTATATTCATTAGGTCTATATTCATAGAGACTGAGAATTGGTTTGACTAATTTAGCAGGGTCGTGATAGGTTTGTAATGCCCCGATATCAGAGAATCATAGACTCTCAGAATTGGAAAAGACATTAAAGGTAACCTAATCCAGTCAAAGCATTGGAGGATTAATGGTCAACTCAGGTTCTGGAGACAACCAGCATCTGAACCTTATCTCTGTCACTTATCAGCCACTTAAGCTCCTTGAGTCTGTTTCTTCATCCATAAAATGGGGCTAAGTATTTACTTCATAAGGTGTTTTTGAGAATTAAGTGACTTAGGATAGTACCTGGTGTGCAACATTCAGTAGAAGTTATCTTAAAACTAGTTCTACTGGAATTCATATCAGGAGAGGGAAAGGTTTAGTCCTCTTCTTTCTCCATCTCTTTGCCCAACCTTATCTCTTAATGCAGGGATTTAAAGCTGGGTTTGAACTTCAAACTAAGCGGGTTGTGTTCTGTCTCTCTCTCTCTCCAGCTTATTGAAGTGAGACTGACAAATAAAAATGCGTATGTTTAGAGTGTAACAACATGATGTCTTGATATCTGTATACATTGTGAAATGGTCACCACAATCAAGAGAATTCACACAACCATCCCTCCCAGAGTTACCGTGTGTGTGTGTGTGTGTGTGTGTGTGTGTGATTTTCCTTAGCAAATTTCTTGTCTTCAGTATGGTATTATTAATTATAGTCACTATGCCATGCTTTAAATCTCCAGACTTTACTCATCCTAGTTCTGTAGAACTGAGAATTTTTACCCTCTGACCAACATCTCCCCATTTCTACCACCTCCCAGCCTCTAGTGACCATCATTCTACTCTGCTTCTGTGAGAAGTTCAACTTTTTTTAGATTCCACATAAAAGTGAGCTTATGCTGTATTTGTCTTTTTGTGTCTGGCTTATTTCACTTAGCATAATATCCTCCAGGTTCATCCATGTTGTCACAAACGACAGGATGTCCTTCTTTTTTTAAGGCTGAATAAAGTAATGTCATGTGTAGACACATACCATATTGGACTCTCTAAGCCTCTGGACGTCCCATCTTGGTAGTATGTACACAAAAGTTCGAAGAAGTTAGCTTCCCTGGGGTGAAGGACCAAATGTAAGAAAAGAATTTCTGGGGGCACCTGGGTGGCTCAATGGGTTGATCCGCTGCCTTCGGCTCGGGTCATGATCTCAGGATCCTGGGATCGAGCCCCGAAACGGGCTCTCTGCTCAGCGGGGAGCCTGCTTCCCTCTCTCTCTGCCTGCATCTCTGCCTACTTGTGGTCTCTCTCTGTGTCAAATAAATAAATGAAATATAAAAAAAAGAAAGAAAAGAATTTCTGAATCTGGGGGCTTTGAATATTTCTTGTGGAATGCCTGGGTTTTAATCTGCATTGACAGCAGGAAATGTCACCGTCATGTCAAATATGTCCGGTGTGCCTGGAGATGAGCGCTGTGCTAGATGCCGCTTTACACCATGAACTCCTTTAAACCCACAACTTTATTCTCATTTACAGACAAAGCAACTGAGTTTCAGAGACATTAGATAACTGACTGAGATACCAAGGGCAACCAAAGTCTGTCTTTCTCTATAAGAGAGAAGTCTTTCTCTTATAGAACGAGCTGTCTAGCAGGGGAAGCAGAGCATGTGAGAATGTAGGCCATCTCTGTTGAGGGGTAGCTGAGATACCCAGACCAGAAAGAGTTACAGGCATTGAGAAGGAGGAGAATGGCTCCCTGTGAGCTGGAGAGCAGAGAGGCTTCCAGCTGGAGCTTCAAAGGCGAGACCTTGCAATAGTGCTCATTTGATTAGACAAACCACTGAACGAAGGAAGTCCCCAGGGGCCAAGCATTCCAATTGCCCAGCAAATCTGTCCTGCCCAGAGTCAGGACATGCAAAGCACATGATCAGTGAGCCTTCCCATGGACACCCCCACGCCCCACCGAGCCCAGGGCCAGCTGGGACATAATGTTCCCCACGTGTTGTCCCCTGCCACGTTAGCCTGGGAACATGCCTCCACAGCATAAAATGCAGCTCCTGGCAGAGCCCATGGCTTTCTCATGGTCCTGACCGGAGATAAGGTCCCGACAGATTAGATTAGAATGACCAATTCTGGCAACCGCTCCAGCTATCTCCAAGTTTGATTTTGCAATAAGCTCCCTTAACATTTGTATACTGCCCCCCCCACACCTGTGGGTCTCTGCACACTCAAGATAGGCCTGTAATGTGTACCAGACATTATGGAATTAGCATATGGGAGAGGGTCTGCCCGCCTTTCATCTGGGTGAGAAGTTCGAGGGGAGGAGGTGGGAACACTGAGACAGAAGAGAGAGGTGAGACAGGGCGGCTCAAATTCTCACGTTCTCCAAGCTCCTTTAGTTCTGCTCTAAGGGAGCCCTTGCTCACCCCGTCTGACTCTGTGGGGTAGACTCTCTAATCCACCAGAACAAAGCCACCCAGGCACCAGTGCCAAAACTCACGCAGGCTCCCCTCTCTGGCCTCTCCTCCTTCCCTCCTACAAAGAGTTTTCAATGCACCCTTTGCAGGATGTTGCAAACCAAGAGCTACAGTGCCGGATGACAAACGGACAAAC
>ML096848.1:11350-22147 GCA_003697995.1 Taxidea taxus jeffersonii | reverse complement strand
GTGTGTGTGTGTGTGTGTGTGTGTGTGTGTGTGTGTGAGAGAGAGAGAGAGAGAGAGAGAGAGAGAGGGAGGGAGAAATGGTTTTTAAATTAGATGTTTGATGTTTCTAATTGATCGAATTTTTACTTTTAAATGACAAAACATTTTAAGCAATCATAAAAGTATCCACCACTCAACTGTCAGTGTTTTGTTATATTTGCTTCATATATATTTTTTAAATGTAAAAAAGTTACAGATAAAATTGAAATCTACTTTTTCTCCCTCCCCAGAGGCAACCATTCTCTTAAAATTGTTCCTTGTCCATGCTTTCATATCTATGGCATGTGCATGGATTCACAAACAACACACCATATAGTGCTGTCTGGGGTATTTAAAATATTTACATAAACAGTATTTTGCTGTTTTCACTCAACATTGTGTTTCTAAGAGTTACCTATTTTGATGCTCGTAGAACAAGTTTATTCATTTTTAAAATCACATTATAGTCTTCCATCTAGGAATGCATCATAATTATGTTTCTGTTCCCCAAATGATGGACATTTAGGTTGCTTCCACTTTTTTCTTCTATGACAACAATGTGACTAAAAATATAGTGTGTATATCTTCTTGTGCACTTGAGTGATAATATTTCTATTCTATGTTTGGTATATAAGGCTTCAACTTTCTGGCCATTACCAAATGGCTCTCCAAAATGATTACACACCTATCAGAACTGTGTGAGAGTTCTCATTGCCTTACAACCTTGCCAATACCCAGTAATATATAACTAACATTTTGCCTCTTACTTTGCATTTCTCTGATTACTGTTGAAGGTGAAAAGGTATCTTTTTGTGTTTTGACCATTCAGGTTTTCTTCTTCTGTGAATTTTAAAAAAAAATTTCTCTTTTGAGTTTTCTTTGTTCTTTTTTATTTGTAAGAGATCTTCAAGTATATGGGCAGTGATATTTTGTTGATCATATGGATCTTTTAGGATTATTTGGCAAGAGCAGGGATGGTGCCTTCTCTGTGTTAGACACAAATTAATTGTTTCTTTGGTAAAACAGTGAGATATAAATTAACACAAGGGACGAAAGTTAACCCAAAGGCTTTCAAACAAATCTTTTTTGTTTTGTTTTGTTTTCTAACCAAGATAAGATTAGATCATAATAGCTATTAGCAACCCTCTTTTCTCACCTTCTGCTGCTAAAGTTTCTTTTGAATTGCAAAAGTCTGTATGGTTAAGAACCACTCCTTTCCCACCCAGTCTTAAGAGATGGACTAAGCGGTGCCTGAGTGGCTCAGTTGGTTAAGCGTCTGACTCTTGATTTTGGCTCAGGTCACAGTCTCAGGATCCTGAGATTGAGCCCTCCATCGGGCTCCCCAGTGAGTGGGGAGTCTGCTTGAGATTCTTCCTTTCCCTCTCCTTCTGCTCTCCCCAGCCCCATTCCCACGTGCCCTCTTTCTCTCAAAAAACAAAACAAAACAAGAAAAGAGAGATGGACTAAAAGAAAGGTTGTCATTCTGTAGACATAAACTTGCAACGGTTTCATAGTTAAGGAAGGTGTCCAGATACATTCGTTATAAGTTAGAATGATTGGCAGAGATGAAATCCAATTGTAACTGTTCTGTCATTATAAGGGGCACTGAGAAATGGGCTTTTCTTCACAGAAGCATTATAAAGAAGCAAGTATACACCATATTTCTTTAAGAATAAATAATAATAAAGAGTGAGATGTGAGAATGACATGTCCCTGGTCTTCCTCTACTTACATTTTATATTAATTATCTCCTTGGATGAAATAGTGAGTGCTTTGTGTACAGTGCTTCTAGAAATGCTGGTACCAGTGTTTTATGTCCTTCCAGAAGAAGGAAAAATTATAAGATGGCAAATGTCTGACAGCCTTGGTATGCAAGGCAGGATTTTCCAGGGATTTTCAGATAGTGATTTGCAAATATTTCCTCCAAGTTACTGGTTGTCTCTTGTTTTGGGGTGTTCTTTCTTGAACAGAAGTATATGATCTCATTCTTTGTGCCTCTCTACATGTCTCTCCCTCAGTCCTCCTTAGGCAGTTATTTCCATCATACTCCTTTCAGGACCCTGACTAGCCAACTTAGCCATCTGCCACTGCCAGTGAGTCCATAAATACTTTCATCTTCGGTCACTTCTCCTCCCATAAAAAGTGGATGATGAAGTGCATTATCTGAATCTGTTCATCAGAGGGATTTCCCCTCATCACTGTCCCTCCAAGACCTGAGTTGAGCTGTAGTGCAGAACTCTTCCATTTTCAGCTTGTACCAACAACACAAACCCATCCACCATGGGCCAAGTTCAGGGTGTCCCTTCTCCATAAACTGCTCATAGGGGACCCCTTCCCCAAAGGACACCATGAGGTAGAATTGTGACAGAGCAAAGTGTCATAGAGGCCTGGGTCACCAGCCTATGTAGCATACTTGTGACCTCTGGACCTTCTTGAACCTGATCCCAGATATATCATTTCCCTGTTACAATTTTAGGGCTTATTACGTCTGATATTACTCGGCTTCCAGCTGTATAGTCAGACACCAGTTTCCACACAGTCCAGTAGCATGGCAGGAGCTACTTTCCAAATGGTGTAGGATCCTCTGCTGTAGAATGATTCTCTGCCATGGCCTTGCTTCAGAGTGTCACCCATTAGCACTTGCCAGAGGCTCCCCACACTGTCTCAGACACCTCTGAGCAACGAATGATCTTTAAGGCCATGCGCAAGCCTGATGCTCCTGAAGCCTGAGCATCTATGTTTCTCTGATTTCAGAGGGTTCAGAAGAACTTAGAGATCCAAGGTTTCCAACAGAACCTACCCAGATATCTCATCCCATCCCTGAGGATCTCTTTCACTCCCTATCAGAGCCCTGATGGTGGTAGAGGAGACTCCGTTAGGCTGAGAGTTCAGCCTTCTCTGAAGTTCTGCCACTCTTAAATCCTGTGCCCTTTTTTCAGATGCATTTGCCCTCTGGCTTCAGGGGATAACAGTCTCTGTTAGGGAGACCTCTAACTATCACATTTTGCCCTAGGTTGTTGATTAATAAATCTGAGCCTGTCTTTTCTCTCCCCAGTGCATCAATTGTACTTCACCACAGTCCTTATCATTGCATCCTGCATAGTCCTCAGATGTCTGGACATTGTCCCAGATGGTGGCTTCCCCTTCTAGCCATATCTGTCCCCTTGTAGTTCATCACAGGTGAATGCTGCTTGCTTTCTATATCACCCACAGACTTATTTAAATATTTTAATCATATTTATTATGTAGGTGTTCTACATAAGATAACATTGTTCTGTTATCTTAGGTTCCTGGTTCTGCATGGCCTGGCTCTTCCTTATGGCACTTTGTTTCCTTCCAGGGATGTAATATTTTACTGTGGACAAGCCACTCTCTGGTTCTTTTCTGTGGAAGCCTCACCTGAGCTGGACGATCTTCATGTCAGGATTCTTGTCTGTCCTGGACCAGTTTTTGCCAATTCCTATACCATGCTGTTATTGCAAATTCAGATACTTCAGCCAATGGCTCAGATTTCTGGCTGTTCACCGGTGATCCTCTTCAGATGTGCGGGGGGAGCTGACCAGGGTCCTACTGCTCATGTGACTTGTAGAAAAGTGCTGCTCTGTTCCCCCACCTTGGCTCTTGGTGGTCTGAGGATTGACTCTTATGTTCCTGTAAAGATACTAAAACATTAGCCTTGAGCCTTGAAGCCCATGCTTGGGTCTGCTGGCTACACCGTCCTCTACACATCAGCTCTTGCCACTGTAGTTCTGGGTGAGTTCTTCCTGTTTAGGTCCTGGAAATTGTCTTTCTTCAGTTTGAACTCAACTATACATTAAATAAATCATTTTTGCTAGAGTTCATCCAGCACTCAGAGGGGTTCTTCACAGGAAGATGTCCTGAACTTGTCAGCTAAATCTACTGTATTTACTGGAAATTACACCAATTTATTCTCAGAAACCTGCTGGTTAGCCCATTGCAATCTTAAAGGGCTTTATGGATAAATTCGGTGGATAACTTCAGACATTATAACCACAAATTCTTCAAGCTTAGAATGCAGTTTCCATCACTTTCCATTCAGTATGTGAATGCTAGATTTTTCTTTATGGTGGAAGAGAACACTGTTTCTAAGGGAAACCGTTGATGTTTATATATTCCTTACTCCTAAACGTCACAGAATCATTAATGTGGCAACATCATCTTGCTAGAGGGACTGTTCAAGCTACAGCAGTATGTGGAGCTGTTTCTTGGTGATTAGGAAACTTCAAAATGATAAAATACAGGACAAGGATATATAAATAGAAACAGTTGGAAATTTCCAGATAGTTTTGATAAATGGAGACAAGAGGAAAATAGGTGCGTTTCGCTTTGATTTCAGAGCGATGACTTCTGGTTGCATTTGAATACTGCACTTAGATCTGCCTTCAGGCACAAGAAACTAGGGAAGCTGACACCTGTGTCACAGATCACATGGGTTTGGCTGTCCTTATAGCATGACAAAAGTCGTGTGTGTGTGTAAAGATCTATATTTATTTATTTTCCATCAGCGATATTCCCAGTGCATAAGGCAAGTGAAGGCACATTTTCACTCATCTGCTGGCAGACATGTCTACAACTGCCATCCTTTCCATCCTACTTCCCGCACACAACATAATTATAGGGCCGTACGGGAAGGGCCAGACCACAATATGCCTAGAGGGGTCTAGAGAGACTGGGGAAGTAGGTGATGCTTAGAAACAAGAAGGAAGAAACTGTCATGTAAAGACATGCTGGGAGCAGAGCTGTGGCCAAAATGATCACATGTGAGACACAGCTGAGGCAGGCATCCAAGAGAATTGTATTTGATATTCATTTTTAAATATCAAATGTGTAGTTTTAGGGTTGAGATGCTAAAAATAGACACCACTCCTATAACCCATTCCCTCTAATTTCTTATAATTAATTCTCAAACAGCTTGTATTTCCCTACTGACATGCAAGAGTACATTAAGGACAGTACTAATGTCCCAGAATTGAAACAAACCAGAAAGTTAGAGTCATATACTTACATGAGTAATACACTAGTATCTCTTCCATATATGTCAAAGAATATTTGTTGTTTCTCGCATTCAAAAAGTGTTTAAATACAATATTCCAGTTGTCTCTTTCATGGCACATTATTGACTATAAGTAAAATATAGTGACCATTTATTTGAAGGCTGCATTTTTCTTATTTATTTCTATATACAGCATATAATTCATGAATGTGTGTGTTTAATATTTTGGCAGAAAGTCTTCATATAAAGCAGAGCAATAAAAAAAACACAGCACATTTTCTCTATATTTTTTTCTTTTCCTACTCTCTTTACTCCACTTTCTTTTTGTCAGACTCAGTTGGTTTCAGTGGTTTCATCTGATTTCTCAAATTATTCCCCCTATGTAAGTTCCCTTGTGTATTTCTATTTACCTCTTTCCTGAATTGTTCATTTTCCCATATCTTCATCTTTTCTTCTTCCTTTTGGGCAATTTATCTATATTGTTCCCTCTCAGTTAGCATTGTCTTCCCACCCAGGACTGATTTAAATAGTTCCCTTTTCCAAATCATGATCCAGGGCCAGCTGGACAGTAGAATGAAAGCAACCATAGTATAATTTTCTACCGGGAACATTGCCTTCCATCTATGAACTCAGCTACCAAAAACCTCAAGTCCCTCATGTCTTCTAGTGACCTGGCAGCCTATAGGACATGCCACGATCTCCAAAGCATCCCAGAAAAGCTCTGGCTCATTGGGTCACCATCCTTACAACTCAGGAACAGTTCTCAAGTGTAGGTCATAGGGCTGCTAAAGATTCCCATCAAAATCTGTAGGCTTTTTCTTTTTTTAATTGACAAGCTGATTCGAAAATCCATATGGAAAGACCAGGGAACTAGAGAGTTGCTAAAAAAAATTTTAAAAAAAGAACAGAGTATCCATACTTCCTTATTTCCAAACTTGGTATAAAGCTGCAGTCATTAAGAGAGTGTCAAACTGTTGGAAGGGTAGATAGATAGATAATGGAACAGTACAGGGAGACCAGAAATAGAGACACATGTATATGGTCAATTGTTTTTTTTTTTTTTATACAAAGGTGCAAAGGAAATTTAAGGGAAAAAGGATAGACTTTTCAACAAATGCTGCTGGAACAATTGAACAAAATATGCAAAAGCAAAAAACAAAAACAAAAGCCATGACCCGTACCACACACCTTATGCAAAAATTAACTAAAAATGGGTCATAGATGTAAATTTAATACCTAAAAAGTACAGGCCTAGAATATAGAAAAAAATCTTTGTGACCTTAGGTTTGGCAACTATTTTTTGAGATGACACCAAAACATGATTTGTGAAAGAAAATAATAATAAGTGGATTTTGCCAAAATTGAAAACTTCTTCTCTATGAAAGAGTGTTATCAGAGAATGAAAAGATAAACCACATACCAGGAGAAACTATTTGCAAAACACATATATTTCAAAGGACTTGTATCCAGAATATAGTTTAAAAAAAAAAATCTCAGGGGGCGCCTGGATGGCTCAGTCAGCTGAGCGTTTGCCTTCAGCCCGGGGTCATGAGCTCTGGGACTTGGCATGGAGTCCTGCATCAGGCTCCCTACTCAGCGGGGAGTCTGTGTCTTCCTCTCCCCACCCCCGACTTGAGCACACACTCTCTCTCAAATAGATAAATAAAATCTTTTTTTTTTTTAAAAGATTTTATTTATTTATTTGACAGACATAGATCACAAGTAGGCAGAGAGGCAGGCAGAGAGAGAGGAGGAAGCAGGCTCTCTGTGGAGCAGAGACCCCGATGCAGGGCTAGATCCCAGGACCCTGGGATCATGACCTGAGCCGAAGGCAGAGGCTTTAACCCACTGAGCCACCCAGGCGCCCAAATAAATAAAATCTTTTAAATAAAAGTTTTGAGCTTGATAATAAGAAAGCAATCAACCAAATAAGTGATAGGTAAACGATTTAACCAGATACCTCACCAAGACAAAAAAAAAAAAAAGAGCTCTCACAAAGATGCTCAATGTCATTACATATTAGAGAAATGCAAATTAAACCACAATGTGATACCACTACAAGCATATGTATTAAAATGAGCAAAATTTTTATTTTTTTGTGACATCACCAATAGCTGGAGAGACTGTTGAGCACCAGAATTCTCATTCAGGTCTGGTGGGATGACAGACTTGTAAACCACTTTGGAAAATAGTTTGGCAGATTCTTATAAATTTAAAAATATACTTAACACAAACTGAGAAATCCTACTCTTATATATTGACCAGAGAAATGAAAATTTATTTTTACACCAAAGTCCATACATGAATATTTATAGAGACTTATTCATCATTGCCAAAACCCAGCAATAAACCAAATGTCCTTCAGCTGTTGAACGGGTAAGCAAACTGTGATACATCCATACAGTGGAATACTATTCAACAATAAAATAGAACAGTCTACTAATCTATGCAACAGCATAGATACACCTTACATGGGTTGTGTTTGGTGAAAGAAACCAGGCAAGAGCTGCATGCTGTGTGGTTCCATTTATATGACACAATGCAAAGGCAAACAAAGGTGACAGGAAACAGATCAGGTTGCCAGGGGCTATGGGTGGAAGAGGTAGATGGGGGACAATGTTGGGGTGGTAGAACCCGTCTATATCTTGATTTTGGTAGTGGTTCTTTGGATGTGTGCATTTATACAAACTCAGAACTATATATCTAGAAGAGTGAATTTTACTAAATGTAAATTACATCTTAAACTTAAAAAAATTTAAAATGGGACAATAGAAGAAATAAGCCATAAAAAACAAGCAAAAAAAAAATGATACTTTCAGTGCTGAATAGTGAGTTCATGAAGGGACATAATATTATCCTCTGGTTTTGCAAGAAAGTTTCCACAGTGAAAAGTAAAAATGACAGCCTCAACAGAGCAGACTTCTTGAGCTCACATTCTCCTCTCATTGCCATACCACTTCTGGGCTTCCTCTCCCAGCAAAACTGCTTGAAAGATTAGACTTCAGACACAATTTTCACTTCCTCGCTGTCCATTCAGTCCCTACTTCTGTCCCCACTAATCCATGGACTCATGTCAAGTCCTTGTCAAGGTCACTCACAACCTCCTGACCTTCACATAGCCAAACAGGAGATCATTTTCTTTTCTCATTTACGCCATATTTTAGCAGCTTATGTTAGTTTCTTTTCTCGGTTTCTATGACATCCTTATAGTCTTGGTGTTCCTCCTTTCTATTCACACCTTCTTAGTTTCGTTTGCTGCCTCTTCTTTGTAAAACCCCTAAGCTGTGTCACGTCTGAGTGTTCCGTCTTCAGGCTAAATATATTTACTCTCTGTCCCTAGGTATTTTCACTGGGCCCTCTGACTTTAAATGCTATCTATGTGCCCATGATTTCCAATCTGCACCTGTACCCTAACCTTGTCCAGAAACTTCAAAGTCACAAATCTAACATCCTATCTGACATCTTCATTAGGAATTCTACCAGGCAGCTCAAAATTAAAATGCCCAGGGTGCCTGGGTGGCTCAGTGGGTTAAGCCGCTGCCTTCGGCTCAGGTCATGATCCCAGGGTCCTGGGATTGAGTCCCGCATCGGGCTCTCTGCTTAGCAGGGAGCCTGCTTCTCCCCTCCCCTCTCTGCCTGACTCTCTGCCTACTTGTGTAATCTCTGTCTGTCAAATAAATAAATAAAATCTTTTAAAAAAATTAAAATGCCCGTAAAATTAGAATGGTCCTATCCTATCCTGGAATGGTGGCTCAGCTGGTTGAGCGTCTGCCTTTGGCTCAGGTCATGATCTCAGGGTCCTTTGATCAAGCCCCACGTAGGGCGCCCTGCTCAGTGAGGAGTCTGCTTCTCCCTCTGCCTGTCCCATGGACCCCAACCCCACCTCATGCTTGTACTCATGTGCTCTCTCTCTCTCTCAAAAAAATAAAATCTTAAAAAAAAAAAAGAATCCTCATACCTGACCCTAGTCCACACATCCCAATAAACGTCATCTCATGTCTCCAGTCACTTGAGCTAAAAACTTAAGAACCATCCTCGGCCTCTTCAATTGCTGTCTTCTCCTATCCTACCCATTATTACCCATTTCTTTCCAAGACATATACTCAATGCTTTCCATTTTTGTTTCTACTGCTACAATCCTAATTCAAGTCATCATATACTTTCGCCCATTTGTTTCTTCTTCCTATTTCTTACCCTCCTCCAATTTCTTTGATCAATACTTGCGTCTAATTTAGGTTTTAAAATTCACGCATAGTTTAATGAATGGTGTCTATAATAAATAAAACATTAAATTTAGATTTCTAGGAAATTACAATACTCTATTCTTTCATTACTTAGAGATAGAGTCTGGATTTTTTAAGCACTACTGAAGAAAATTGAGGAATTTTATAAAAGGGAAGATGGGGAAAATATGAACATTGCCTTTCTAGTTCAAGGTCATGCCTGCATAACTTAATTTGAAGGTGGAATTTAGCATCAGGTCACTGGCAAGAAAATACAGATTATTTGTTCAGGGAAATGTAATACTTGAAAAGTAATAATATTTGAGCTGGATGGTACAGATTAAATCTTTAAAGTAACCTTATTATTTTGCTCTGTCAACTGTCTTTAGAGACCTAGGGATAATCCGAGGAGAGAGAACACTGGTTCCTTTCAGAATTTGTATGATTTCATTAGGACTAATTTATTAGGAAGTCATTGGGAACCCAGCCTGGGAAATTAGTATATGGACAAAGCAGCAAAAATTAATTCTTTGAAAATTAGTGACTTCTAGTTTTATGTCCACTGATCATGTATCTATGTTCTTTTGTTGGTCCAGATACAAAATGAAAAAAAAAATCTTTGTTATTTTACTTCTGACTTAATAGATCAAACTCTCTTAGTTTTTCTCTCAGGAATTATTTACCAAACTGTTAGAATCTTGTCATCTTTCCCCAAATTTACAAGCATCTCCTTAAATGAAGTGTTGTAATTAGATATTACTGGAGAGAATAATGGCAGGGAGGTTGGGGACAGAAGAATTAGGATAATAGTAGTAAATAATAGCAATAAATTTTGGGAAATTTATAGCTATTCTCCTGGTGTTGGCTAAGACAATGGTTCAGGTCAAGCAATGCATGTGTGTCAGAATCTGACGCATACCAGGCCTATTTGGCTTCCCGTAATTGTCACATAAGCCATGGGCAATTTCCTCCATCATCTTGTGTTCTTTATACATGCTTCTTTTAAAAGGGTTTAAAAAGTGGAATTTTTGTTTTAGTCAACTTGTTTTTCATTTATAAAGTTATCCAAGATGTTCACGATTCATTCTTAAGATAGTCATTTCTGTATTTTACGTGGGTATCATTTCTTCCTACTTACGTTTGCTAATCTTCATCTGTCATCATTGCATTTAATTCTGTTGGTAGTTAGTGATTTGAACTAATTAAGAATTCTTTAAGTGTGGGTTCTTGTGAACACACTACTTTCTTTTTTTGATAAATACCCAAATAGCAAGCAAACATGCTTTTTGACTTTACACATTTTCCAAACTTCTCTTAAAATTAGGACTATTGGGGATTGCCTGGGTGGCTCAGTCAGCTAAGTGTCCAACTCTTGATTTACGCTCAGGTCATGATCTCAGGGTCATGGGATTGGACTTCACATTGTCAGGCTCTGCACTCAGTGGGGAGTATACATGAGATTCTCTTTCTCCCTCTCCTTTTGCCTCTTCACCCACCAGCTCGCACTCTCTCTCTCTCTCCTAAGTAAATAAATCTTTTTTT
>ML096848.1:0-10950 GCA_003697995.1 Taxidea taxus jeffersonii | reverse complement strand
ATCCAGTCTGCCTTTCTATCCAGTCTATCTCTGCCGCCCCCTTCTCCTTTCCACCCTTCACCACACCACGTTCTCTCTGTTCTCCCAACATGCCAAACTTCTTCCTGCCCTAAGACTTGGCATCGTCTCATAGCTCTCCTCATCCACTTTTTTCCTCAGTGTCTCATGGTTGATTTTTGTCATTCACATCTCAGCTTGAACATCACCTCCTCAGTGAGTTTGTCCCTGACCAGGCAATTTAAACAGCCCCCAACACATGTTCTGGCACAAATCCCTGTCTTATTCTCCTCATAGGACTTTATTGGCCGTTTTCAGAAACTTTTTTTGTTCATTTTCATACCGGTTTTCAGTGAGAGTAGGAAACTTGCCTGAGCTGCTCTTTGCTATATCCTCAGCACTTAGGACAGTGCCCAGCATACCACAGATTCTCAATCAAATTAAAATTTGTTGAATGAATGAGTAAACCGAGACACATCCAGGGCTGGGGATACCTGTTGTAACAAGCCATGCCAATGAACAGGAATTTTTTTTTTTTTTTGCTCCCATTTGCGTGGCTCCAAATTTGGAAAGAAACTCTACAAAAAGTACTGCCTTCCTTGGTTTGGCATTAAGCGCGCATTTTTTTGGTGCGTATTTGTCGTGCATCATGGCATTTTCAACCTGTAGAGTCAAACAGGAAGGGTTATGAATCTTGTTTTGCCGCTCTCTAGCTCTATAACATGGGAAAATTAATTGATCTAAGTCTCAGTTTCTTCATCTGTGAAATAGGATGATAATCATCTTTATCTCATGAGAGATTTGTGGAGGTTAACTTAAATAATTCATCTAAATTATTTAGGATTGTATTTTGGCACTGTATTTTGAATGTTCAAAATATACTTAGTGTTATTATTAAGTATCATTAGCTTATGTGATGGTGCTAACTCTTTTGCAGAATTAATAGAAACCATACAGGGGTGAGGGTGGTATTGGTGGTATTAGGCACTGTACCTAAAAATTACCTTTTCCAAGAATTTCCTGATAAACTACTCCCTCCCATTACTTCTTGGCTTCATGCACTCATCACATATATATTTATTAATGCTACTTGGTCCTTCTTTTATTTTTTCTTTTCCTTGAACATCATCACTGATGCTGCAAGTTCCTTCTTTCCTTTTGAGAATATAGAGATGTTTAATTTAGTCACATATTCCCATCCATCCCAGTCCCCTTTCCACTAGCAACTATTCTTAAGTATTTAATGTGTATTACTTAGCTTTAAGTGTTCTTATAAAATGTGTACTACTGTCTTGTGTGAATGTACTTCTAATTTCCATAAATGCCATTATCTTAGTCTCTATCATTCTGTTTCTCACATTTTTTTTCACCAAGTACTGTTTTTTGCTATGCACATATCTCCTGTGTGTTGCTTAAGGATGCACAGTGCTCTGTGGCAGGCGTTTATCTCATTTTATATATTCACTCCCCCACTGATTTTCAGATTACCTTCCACTCCTCACCACCACCAACTGCAAAGAAATGTATCCTGTGCATTCAGTTTGTAAGGTGTGTTGAAGTTTTCTTTAAGACATATTTCAAGGTGTGGAATTGTTGAATCAGAGCATGAAATGCTAGGTATGCAACTCTATCTGTCTAACTCTGGATAATTATTTTCAAGTATCTCTTTCTGGATACATGTTGATTTTTCCTCATTAACTTGTGAGCTATGGGGTCAACTTTTAGATCTTAAAGCAAAAAACAACAGAGAAATCAGCTCCAACATTGGGTAAGTAGAAACTCAAAGTGGCGAGTAGAACATGGGGAGAATTATTCCATTTCTGTGTGACTATAGACATACGAGTAGAGAAATTGGCTGCATATTTGCTATTTTTACAGCTCCATCACAAGAGGATTTGCTGGCATTGCTTGCACGGCATGTGGAGAGTCCAAAATACAATTATCCAAAGGGGAAAAATTAACACCAAAAAGAATCAGGAACTAATGGGTTGTAACTGCTTGGCACAACCCCTCTGCAGGTTGGGGAGGGCATGATCTGATCCCTGATTTGGACCCTTTATTCTAATCTGCAGTCATGAAAAGTCAGAAAATCACCAGTGTCCAAGAAACTGCAGAGAACTGGAAGGAACTGAGAGCTCAGGGTACATTTGTTCTTCTTCTTTTTTTTTTTCCTCTTCCATTTTTATTTTGACAAATGTCAAACTTTGGAAGAGTTGCAAGAGTAATACAATGAATACCTTTCTACCCTTCAGTAAGACTCCCTAAGTGTTAAGCATTTTGCCACATTCGGTCTGTCCGCCTGTCTGCCTGTCTATATCACACACAATTTGCACATTCCACCATACATCTTCAGTGCTCCTGTCCTAAAAACAAGAACTTTCTCACCAATAACCACAAATTTAACATTGATACACGCTGTTATCTAATAGACACTCCCTATTCAAAAATCCAGAACAGGGCTCAGCGAACTTTTTCTAAAGAGGGCTGGATAGTAAATCTTTTTGGCTTTGTAGGTCAGACGGTCTCTGTGGGAAGTACTCAGTTCTGCTGAGGTAGAGCAGAAGAAGCCACTGGCAAAACATAATACCACTGGGTGTGGAGTGGTCCCAATAACACTTTATTTACCAAAACAGGTGGTGGGTTGGTCTAGACTTTTTTTTTTAAGAATTGGTGCAAGGTTTACATTTACAGTCAGTAAATCTTACAATTCAAGATATACTATGAAGATCAGTCTTGGTTTCAAAAAGATCTTGTGCTGGATTGGACTACTCAATTATAGATCATTCTACTGTTTACGTTTCTTCATGTCTACGAATCTAAAATTCCTACAAATCTGCCTCTTCATTCTTGATTTGGAAAACATCAATGCCTATCATAAATATTGCACAGCCTTATGTTCTATCAGTGTTCTTTTTAAAAATTGTGGTAAAATATACAAAACATAGAATTTACTATTTTAACCATTTTAAGTAACAGAGCAGGGGCATTAAGAAATTTCATATTGTTGGGAGCCTGGGTGGTTCAGTTGGTTAAGCAACTGCCTTCCGCTCAGGTCATGATCCTGGAATCCCAGGATCTAGTCCTGAATCGGGCTCCCTGCTCAGCGGGGTGTTTGCTTCTCCCTCTGACCTCTCCCCTCTCATGCTCTCTCTGTCTCTCAAATAAAGAAAATAAAATAAATCTTTGAAAAAAAAAAAAGAAATTTCACATTGTTATACAACCTTCACCACCATCCATCTCCAGAAAATTTTCATCTCTCCACTTGAAACTCTGTACCCATTAGAAAGTTAACTTCCCATTCTCCCCTCTCCCCGAGTCCCTGGCAACCATCCTTTTCCTTTCTGTCTTTATGAAGTTGACTACTCTAAGTACCTCAAGTAAGCGGAATCATACACTGTCCTTTTATATCTGGTTTACTGGCTTAGCATAATGTCTTCTAGGTTCATCCCTGTTGTAGCATGTGTCAGAATTTCCTAACTTTTTAATGTTGTCTAATATTTCATTGTGGGTATAAACCACTTTTGGTTTATCCGTTCATCTGTTGATGGACACACAGGCCATTCCCATCTTTGGTTATTGTGAATAACGCTGCTAAGACCATGGCTCTAGACTGATTCTTAAAGCAGTAATTTTCTTTCTGTCTAGGGGATAGGCGCTAACAACAGATAGGAGCCTAAAGTGTCACATTTCGCATAATAGAGTCTGAAGTTAGATCAACAGAAGATATCAAGGCAAATAATCAATTCACCTGCCCCTTTGTCTTGTTCCTTCTGGGCCCCAGCGTCTCTTACCTGGATATTTCAATAGTCTTGTCCCCTTGCCTCCAGATTTGTCCTGATCTGCACTGGCTCCAGAGTGACCTAAAATGCAAAATTGATCATATCATTCTCCTGCACACGACTTTTCCATAGCTCCCTATTTCCTATGAGACAAAGGGTGAGGTCTCAGCCTGGCATGGCAGACCCTCAGTGTCCTAGCCCTTCCTTGTCTCCCCATCCTCACTTCCTGCCTGTTCTAGCCTCTCACTGCATATTTCAGTTGCATGGAGCTGCTTCCTATCATCTCTCCCTCAAAAATAAATAAAAACAATAAATGATGCTATTTGGTGTCCCTTTGCCTTTGTTTGCTATGTTTGTTTCATCTGACCAGAAAGCTTTTCCTCCCTTTTCTTTGCTAGGTTACACCCACTCATCCTTCAGGATTAATTCAGCAGTGGGGCTGCCTGGCTGGCTCCATTGGTGGAACGTGCAACTCTTGGTCATTGGGTCATGAGCTGGAGCCCCATGTTGGGCATAGAGATGACTTTAAAAGAAAAAAAAAAGATTCAGCAGTACTGCTTCCAAGAACCTATCCCAGATATGCCCTATCCCTTCTCCCTCCAATCTGTATGCCCAGAGCACCTAGGTTTGTCCCTGTCCTAACATCACAGGGTCTCTGCAAGATTATCTCCCCACATAATTTACCCTCCTGAAAGATAGAGATCATCTTTCCACTCCCAGTGCTCAAAAGAATGCCAGATATCTAGTAGGTGCTTAATGAATGTTTTCTGAATTGAACAGAATTACAGGCTTTTATTTTGTTTTATTTTTAAAGATTTTATTTATTTATTAGACAGACATGAATTGCAGGCTTTTAAAAGGGCATACTAAGCCCTTTGTAAGCTGCTCCAACGTGATCAGCTTCATTTTCTGCTCTTCCAGTCTCTTTTTTTGCCCACATGCCCCAACCATATCTAATTCCAGTGGTTCCTCAAGTAGGCAATGAAATCCCATTCCTCTGGGCCAGTGTGCATTGTCAACTCCCTGTAGAATCCCTTACACTTCTCTTCCTAATGTACTCCTGTTCATCCTCCCATACTCAGCCTAAATGTCTTCTACTCCGAGGAATGGACTCTGAGATCCCTCATTCTGCCAGGCAGAAGGAACCTTTGCTTTTCTGCTCTTCATAGAATGGAGAAGCCTGGGGTGCCTGGATGGCACAGGTGGTTGAGCGTCCGACTCTTGGTTTCAGATCAGATTTTGATCTCAGGGTCCTGAGATTGAGCCCCACCTAGGGCTACGCACTCAGTGCAGAGTTTGCTTAAGGCTCTCTCTCCCTCTGCCCCTCCCACTTGTGCTCTTTCTCCCTCTGTCAAAACAAATAAACAAATCTTAAAAAGAAAAATGAATGGACTAACCCTATTACATACAATATCACAACATTACATTGTCAGGAACTTATTTATCTGTCTTTTCCCATCTGTCTTTTCCCTGTACTTTGTTTTATTCATCTTTGGGTTTCCAAAGTCTAGCGCAGTGTGAGGGCACATAGAAGGTGTCTGATAAATGTTGGAAAAATAAATAGATGAATGAATGATGTAGACATTTGATAGCCATAGTCTGAGCGGACACAAAGAGAATCTGATTCAGTCTGTTTTTATTCCAGGATAATACGACCTAACTCAGCATCTGGGTTCAGATGCTAAAAGCATAGTCTTGCCCTCAGCATAGTAATTTATATTTGAGGTTTTATGTAGCCCTGTCCTTCCATAAATTTACACGGAGATGGAGGGGCCTATTCCTTAGCTCCACAAAGGAGAAATGAAGAAATAAAACCGTGACCAATAGTCTGAGGTGTCCCAGGTCAAAGTTTGAGGAGGAGGACAATAGGGCCTCTGGGAAGAAGCTCACCATAGGGAAGAGGTGAGCTGGACTCAGTGTAAGTGTCTGCATCTTCGCTGGGAAGTGCTGATCTGGGGAAAGGGACTATCTGCTGAGGAAGCCGCATGTCATCACATGTTGAAGAAAGTGGCTATTGAAAGAGCTGTGATATTCGTCAAGATGCTGTGATAGCTGGGGCCAGCCAACATGGCTGTGGGTCATCTTTGGCAAGAATAACAGGAAGGAGCATCTGCCCTCTTGTCACCAAGAACCACAGTAGCCTGGGCAAATTGTCCAAGGGTCTACCCTGGGGTAGGTGAAGGCGGATGGCTCTATGTTTGTGTTGGTGGAGACAGCCAGGCATGAGGGGCAGCTCACAGATGGCTTGGTCAAGCCTTACAGTTGGACGGTTAGGGTCTTCAGCCTGGAGCTCCCGCAAGCGTGGGCTTCTGGTTTCATGTCCGTGGAATGCTGGCCGACTGCCAGAGTGGGACAGTGATTAGGGAAGCTGCACGGAGGGCTTTGCCGGCATTTCTGCAGCCACACAAGAGGCTGATAATGAAGATGAGCTCATAGGTACAGGTAAGGAGCTCTGGAGAAGTGCTGAAAGAGAGACAGCTACTCTGGAAAAGACTGGAGTTACTGCTAGGAGCAATGGGAGATCACAACCCTTATTATTTAGGCCTAATTGTAAGTAGGACCTTGTTTGTTTTTTGCAGGTTGGTGAAACCAGGGGCACAGTGATTGCATAGATAATAGAAGTCTTTAACTGATTAAGTGAAAAGATGCAATTATAAGAGGAAATTACTGGGGCGCCTGGGTGGCTCAGTTGTTAAACATCTGCCTTCAACTCCGGTTATGAACCCAGGGTCCTGGGATCGAGCCCTGCATCAGGGGGCTGGGGGTGGGGGTGGGGGGGGTCTGCTTCTCCCTCTGCCTGCTGCTCCCCTTGCTTGTGCTCTCTTCTCTCTCTCTTTGTCACATAAATAAATAAATTCTTGGAAAAAAAAAAAAAAGAAGAGGAAATTATTACCCATGATGGATAGGGTACACTCATCAGCCTGGACTTTTTCTCATGAAACATAGTAGATTATCCTGTTTTCTTGTGGTTGATTGGTTATATTTGGTCTGCTGATGCAATTTTTTTATAAGTAATCTCTACGTCCAACGTGGGCTCGAACTCACAACCCTGAGATCAAGGGTTGCATGGTCTACTGACTAAACCAGCCAGGCTTCTCTACCATTGCACTTTTAAAGGGCCTTCCATGCAGAACTGCTCGGTCTGGTTGGGATGCCCACTGGCGGATGCATCCCAAAGGTTGCAGCCAGGGCCCTGATCTCCCCATTCCTGACCCAGGAAGCCCTGGAACATTACTCCCCTCTCCCTGACCCAGGATCCCTGCTCAGAGATTGGCCAGCTCCTCCATATTCTCTCCTCTTATGTCATTTTTGCCCTGGGATCATCTTCCTGACATCCATTTCCCTCACCCCCTGAGTCCTGTGAACTTGAATTGCAGTAAGCTTGAACCACAGAGCAAAAGTCTAAATGTCCTGACCCATAAAATCTCATAAATTGTGGGCTCAACAACTTGGGAAGTAGTGGGCATGACTTCCTTTACCATATTCAAGATCTGATGGAATTAATCCCTGAGGAATGTATTGGAAGAGACAGAAAGGGAGTGGACCAGAGACCTAAGGAGCTGTTTTCCTCCCCAGTTTCTGGGATTTTTGCAACAAATCATGTAATCATATGCAGCAAGTACAAAAAAATCAAAAGCAAAAAAAAAGAAGAAGAAGAAGAAGAAAAAGAAGAAGAAGGTGAAGGAAGAAAAGAAAAGAAAGAGAAGGACATTTCCTTTTGTCTCCTAGTGCAAGTCTACTTCATTTGTAGAGAAGTAATTGTAAACCTCAAGCATGCACTTGGGAATGTGTGTTTCTGGGAAGATTCGAGCTCCTCCCATGAAGAGCTGAAGGGGACTCTGACTAGAAACAGTCTCTCCAACTAGTGACTCTGCGCCTGAATGAATTGAAAGAGATGCTTCTTCACTTTAATTTTTTCACCGCCCCCAACTCCATATTTAAGGTGGGGGAAAAAAAGCTTTTTTTTTTTTTTTCTTTTTGAGGCGAAACCAGACTAGTTAATAGAATGGGATAATTCTGGATACAAGGCTCTGCAAAATAGGAGAGTATAATGAGAGGCATTTGAATGGATGTCATTGTCTTTCACAAAGCAAGCTTTTGTCTCATTGTTTTCACCTAAGACTTCTTGCAAAACAACGGGCTTTGAAAGTGCAAGATATGCTGCTTCACTCTTGAAGAGCTGACAGACATCTCACCTTTTCCAGGAGGATTGTGACTGGAGCTTCAATCATCCACCACCACCCCCCGCCCCCGCCTCCGTTTCTGTGCAGTAGGTGCGACAATTAGAGAGAACTGTTAGCTGACTATCCTATACCCGGTTCCGGTCGTGTCAGAAGGAACAAAAAATATCCTGTGGTCAAACTATAGTGAGTCCCACTTCTAAGGAACTTGGGCCGAAGGTAGCCAGGGGGTGGGGACGTCACCCACAGAAGCAACAGCCAGGTGACACAAAACCATCGCATGAAATTCCCTTCCTCTGAAAGACTGAGACCTTTTTTATGATATGGCACTTGGGTGAAACAAACAAACAAAAGGGCCATTTCTACAGATAGCTGGCTTTTGTAGACTACAGTTAGTCCCATTCCTACTTTGTAAAAATATCAGAATGCATTTTGGCAGAAATTTTCGTCGTGATATATTTTTTTTTCCTTTTCACTTCCCCATATTTAAAGCACTAGTGACACAAACTTTAAGGAATATAACCAGAAAACCTGAGGAACTCTTCTTGAGTCATGTCCTTATTCACCTGACTGTGAAACACTCACTGAGGACCCGAATCAGGCCTTGTTCCAAGCCTCTGCTTTGAATCAGTGTTCACTACAGTCTTTTGTTCTTGGAGCTCTCCAGGAAATCCCCACAGAGCTGGAAAAAAGGTGACTTAGGAGAGAACATTTGAAACAAAACGGAGATCATCAAATCCCTGCCTTCTGGGGCCCCCGTGAATTTTGGGTGCATTCCTACATGTGCGGCATGTAATCAGAGTGTAGCATGAGATGGGTACTCAGTAAATGTTAGCTGTCTTTACTAGTAGTAGTAGTATTTGCATAGAGTGCACACAGATCGATTTGTACACACATGTACGTTCTCCATCCTTAAGGCAGAGACTTGCAAAAACAATCTCGGTCTTTCTGCACTGAAGCATCCAACATGCATATCACAGAGCTGGTCTAGACGGAAGCCAGAGCCTCTGCCTTCTTCTTTTCCACTGTGATGAAACATACATAACAGAAAGTGTACATTTTGACCGTTTCCTAAAAAGATTTTATTTTTTGAAACAAGATGGGATCTGGAAGGAAACAAACCGTAAGAGACTCTTAATGTCACAAAACAAACTGAGGGTTGCTGGGGGGAGGTGGGGAGGGAGAGGGTGGTGGGGTTATGGATATTGGGGAGGGTATGTGCTATGGTGAGTGCCGTGAAGTATGTAAGCCTGATGAGTCACAGACCTGTACCCCTGGGGCTAAATAATACATTATATGTTTATTAAAAAATAAATAAAAAGATTTTATTTTTAAGTTATTGGGGCCCAAACCACACCCCGAAGATCAAGAGTCACAGGCTCTGCTGTGGGAGCCAGCCGGGCAGCCCCATTTCAGCCATTTTTTAAGTGAACAGTTCAGTGGCATTGACTACATTCACATTGCTGGGCAACCCTTAGCACCGGCCCTCTTGAGAACATTTTTATCTTGCCCGAACTGAAACTGTCCACATTAGACACAAACTCGCTGCCCTCCCTCGTCGCCCCCCAGCCCCTGGCAGTCCCTGTTCTACTTTCTGTCTGTATGAAGTTGATAAATCTGGGCACCTCACGTAAGTAAAATCATCCACTGTTTGTCCTTTTATGTCTAGCTTGTTTTCCTTAGCGTCGTGTCTTCAAGGTTCATTGCTGTTGTAGCATGTGTCAGAATTTCATTCCTTTTTAAGGCTGAATAAGGAGCTTTCATTTTAAAATGGAGGTATTTTGGGAAGACCATATGGCTCTAGCTCTCACAGGCAACTTCCAATCCTCTCTTCACTCTTTTAGGCCTCATTGTTTGAGTATTCTAGTGAGATCTAATGACATGGCTTCCCTGTGGCGTCCTTCCACCAGGAAAGGCTCTGCCCTTGAACTTGGGCTCTGGAGTCAGACAGACGTGCATTTGCATCTGCATTCTGGTACTTAAGAAATGTATTCGCTTGGGCATACATTTGGGTGAGACCATATGATAATGCCGATATTTGATAATTTTTACTAAAATGTACTAAAATAACAATTTCATATGGCTCAACCTAGTTTTTTAGCTCTCTGCTTCCTGGTTATTTGCTATAAAATACAAAGTTAAAAATGGTGCTTGCCTTGGGGCGCCTGGGTGGCTCAATCAGTTAACTATTGACTCCTGATTTCAGCTCAGGTCTTGATCTCAGGGTTGGGAGTTCAAGCCCCATGGAGCCTACTTTAAAAAAAAAAAAAGGTGCTTGCCTCATGGGGTTGCTGGGGGACTGAATGACAGCACGTGGAACAGTATTTCATCTGAGCTTGGCCAAGGCTGCTGTGGGAACTACGTGTCACTACCTCCTTCGGGGAGAGTCGTCTCCTCACAAGTCCAGGCTCCCAGAAGTCTCCTGCTTACCTCTCCTGCACCTGACTGGTTGTACCTTCATCATCAGTTCAAAGGCAGGAGAGTCAGTCTGGAATGAGAGCAATTTTCCCAATGCTTCAGATGATATAGCACCGTGAACAAAATAAGTACCTTCACAGAGCGAACATTCTAGTTAGGGAGGAAGAAAACAAGGGAAGTAAGATAAATATGTAGTGTTTTAAGAAAACTGAAGTAGAAAAAAGGGATTCAAAGTGTCAGGTGGTACTTTAGATGGAAGAGGACACAGCGCCCTTGCTCTGTACCTGAAGTAGATTTGGAATGTGACCTTCTTTTTAGGCCTTCTCTGTATCACCTCCCTGCCTCACTTTCTCTTCTCCCTTTCCTTCCTTCTTCCCTTTCTTCTTTCCTTCCTCTCTTCTCTCTTTCCTTCGCTTTTTGTCTTCCTATTTGTATCCTGGGCAGCATTCTTGGCTGACTTGCCATAGCCTTTCACCGGTGGCCGTATGCTGACTCTACCGAGGTCCCCGGATTCGGAATTCCACGAGAAGGCTCCCTTCATCCCGAGCCGGTTATAGGACACTTTGTTCAGCTGC